>CM069450.1:5122383-5358952 GCA_035610835.1 Ophiura sarsii | reverse complement strand
GGATGATTCACTACTCTTTACGAACGAGTCAGTAACCTTTTAACATGCTCGGGTATTGCTCTTCCGATGCACCATTTCTATGTGACTTCCGAACCACTGTTTTTTGCTGCCATTTGGAAATCGTCACAATCACTTCGCTTCATTTACCAGGTTACCGATACAGCGCACACAGTATCAGCACTAAGATTGTAATATCCCCAACAGCTTCCCAATCTCGCTTGGGTCGAGGAGGTAATTGAGATTAAGTACCTTGCCCAAGGATAAAACATGTTGGCTGTAGCGGGCTAGAACTCACAACCTTTGTATTGTGAGACTTGTATGCTCTCCACTGGACCACACATGCACAGGGGTGTACCTTCATATTTTCTCCAACCAGCCAGCCGGGCTGGTAGCATGTAAAAGTTACCAGCCCGACTGTAAACTTACCAGCCAAACACGTAATCTTCATTTACCAACTGCAACATTTTTACCGGCCAGCCGGGCATGTATATTTGAAAAGTTACCCGCCCGACGCAAAAGTTACCCGCCACGGGCGTGCGGGTACTAAATACAGCCCTGCACATGCATGTATAACTAGTTCAGTTCACTCATTAATTGAATACACATCTACCTTGTTTCAGTATTCCCTATACACACATTTCATGTAATACAAAGATAAAAAAATCTTCCCATTGATGATTGCAAAATTGAAAAGAAAATAGTGTCTTGTGCCATGATCTTCTACAAGCTGTGAACTGATTAATAATGCACTATGGTGAATTGTGAAATTGAATAGCGGAGCTTGTTCATTATTATCCCAAACCTTGTTTGTTTTTTAAAATGTAATGCACTGTCTTGTCAAATAACTGATTAAGGTAAGGCCTCCCCCAAAAAAGTTGTTTGCTTGTCCTCTTCTGACCGACCGTGTGAGTCAGTCCCGAATTTTTTGGATTTTTTGGGCGATTTTTTAAAACATTCATTTGAATGACCTTAATTGAACCCTACGTTACTCCTCATGTGAGCCCATACCCTTTTCATGTCACCTCCATGTTAAGGACCAAATAATTCAGAAATGGTACATGATAAAAGTTATACTTTTGAACAGAATAAAACTTAATACTGTAGTAATTAGGATCTAAAGATAAAAGTTTCTAACGCTATGCACTGTGGGTCATGGGGTATAAATATGTTGGTTATTTCAAATCAAATGTGGGCTAAACCATGCTAAAATTAATCATTGCCATTGATAAGGCTCAAAATGGTGCATGCTTGTTTTTGTGTTTGTAGGATAGGACCAGAACAACCATTGTATAAAAAAAATTAAATTTAAAATCCGACCTACCGACCCAACTTTTTTTGACCCATTTATGGACAAGCAAACATTTTTTTTGTTTTGGCCTAATTCAAGTACAGATTTTCAAAAAATAAATTCTAACATCGAGTAAACATTTTTTTTTACTCCCCCTGTATTGCACTACACGTTCAACTTTCCAATGATACACATGAGTGCATATAATTGGCGAATCGCACAACTTGTGAATGCCGCACATTCGCTTGGTTTTGATTCGTTGTTCATGCAGCGCAGGTTCGCCAACTTTTTACTGCAGCTGATATAAAGCTTGCTAACATGTATTTATTTGCTATTAAAAAGGTAGATGTTCTGATTTCTGGCCCAGTTTTCAACTTGATGTTTTCTAATTTACATGAAAGGCATCCTTAAACTCGTCGCATTTCAAAGTTTGAGTTGCATAACTCCAATGGTTCATATTTTAGAAGCGCAAGGTCGCAACACATTTACCCATTGAGTAGTACACAAACTGACTGGTGTTTAACCACATTTGGCAGTAATTCACCACGTTTTAGCCATAATGTCAAGTGGAACATTTCTGGCCCCACAATTGAACAGACATAATGAGACAACTATGTGGATTCTTCTGATATCAAAATATCTTGATGTGAAAAAAAAATTCATAGCCAAAAAAAAGTGATCGGAACATACATTCAATATTTTGAGTTGTATTGTCGTGTCGTGTATGAATTAGGTCAATGTATTATGCGTATGTTTTTCATCTTCTTGAAACATTAGACAAATCAATGCACTTGCATACATGTGGATATGCTCATAATATCACTCCCCTACTGGGTCGTGCCATTAATCACACATTGATGTGTCTAACTTGTTACAGCACAGGGTTCAAGACAGTGTATTTTTAAGGTCTTTGTTCATTTAATTCATGCTAGTTTGCCCGAGTCTATTATTGACCTATACTTAATGGCATTGAATGATTAAATGATTTGCTCGTCTATGAATGCGTAACATTGTTCAGTTGAGAGAATAAACTTATTTCACAATTTGTATACTCTGATTCAAATTGGAATAGTTATAAATTTTGCAAATAAATGTAAGGATAACATACCATTCATGAAGATTCCTCTTACCTTGAGATGGTTTTGCAGGACACATGCTATATCATATAGTATATGCAACTTAACACTGGTTCCAGACACCTCTTCAAGAAGTTTGTCCATTACATGGACAGCATAGCACAACCTAGAATGTATACAAGCAAAAGCTCATGTTACGTTATATCATTGTGAGCATAAATGATAGCAAAGCAACAATGACTGCTTACACACAATGGGGTCATTTTTTGGGTTGAATTAATCTCTGCATGCAATAGGATTGAACTTGGGTCATGTGTGCAAGTGCAAGTCAGAGACTCTAACCCACTGCGCCGATGAATCACCTTTAAAAACATCTTTTTTTGTGATACCCCACAGAAGTGTGGCACAATATAGACTGGACGAATGGGCGGTACCTTAATTTGAAGTGCGTAGGATGGTTGGTGTTAAATGTTAATGACATTATAAACCCAAAAGCTACAGATTCATATATTTAAAGAATGTTGAACACTTTGGGACGTATTCTCGTACTAGACATGTGTCTAACTTAAACGTGAGTTTATCCTTTAACAAGGTGTTTAACAAAACACGATTTTAAACTCTGCACATCTTGTTCCCAGAGTGGTCCCGTGTTGATTGTATACAGGTATTTAATTAATTGTGTCCCTAACGGGTTACAATAGAAATCGACCGAATGCCTTAAATACACGGTACTTTTAAAGACTACAGGATCTGCATGTCAGCTTGCATCAGGCATAGTTGAGTGATCATACAAGGCATACAGTTGGTGCGCGAGTTTAGTTAAACATGCATTAAACTACCCCTGTACCATGTTTAAAGTTAGACACATTTCGGCGAGTTAGACGCATGTTTAAGTAAAACAAATGTATGAGAATTACGTTTAGTTAAACGCTGTGTTTAAAGTCAAAGTTAGACATGTGTTAAGCGTAAAACCGTGTTTAACTATGTACGCGAATACGGCCCAATGTTTTTCAGTGTCGATAAGAATGTTGAATAACTCTTGGGATACTGTATTTTCTCTGTATGGTTGATTAATGAATTATCGTTTACCTTTCTCCACGGTCAAGATTGACAAAAGTGTGAGGCACCCCATGACGACAGCAACTTCCAAACACGCCTGTAACATCCAATTTTGCTGTTTTGTTTTTGGAGCGTAGATCATTGGCTGCCTGGAAATTGCTGCATTCCTATATTAATCGGTATAGTGAAGTAGAAATAGAATATAATTAATAGAAATAATAAGTTTATCAACATATTGAAATGCATTTCATTTATGAAATCTTCATATGGTATTATTGATATCTATGAAGAATAAACCATACTTGTTAACAGCTATATATGTGATTTTATTTCAAGATGAATATTTCATTCATAACCATATGAAAATGCATGCCAGGTGTGTTACAATCAGGTGACCACATACATTTAGTAAATATGAACGTGCACAAATTTATTCACAGGAAAGTGCAGATTTCCTGACAATTTCCCTTCATAAAGTGAACATTTGATTAGATTTACAGTAAACTCCATTCTGTATTTTCTAGAACTATCACTGTCAGCAGACCTCTGTATATAGGCCCCCAAATAGTCTGGATAAAGATAAGGGTGAACACCAAAGAACAGTGCATGATCCAATTGAATCGCAATCACGAAGCTAGGCACTAATTGGAAAGATAATTGTGAACTATGGTTCGTTTAAGACACAATGTTCATCAAATTTGATGTATTCCTATTTATTGAAATGCAATCATTACAATGTACATTTCTAGAGAAAAACAAATGTGTTGCTGTAATGTCATTTGGTAATTTTATCGCCATACTAATATTGAATACACATTTGGCGTTAAGCGGTGGTAGTTCAATGTCAAAAATACAGGCCTGTTCGAAAGGGCATACATTTAATGGGTACATGTACATGTAGTTCCAATCTGATAAAGATAAACACAACTCAGTTTTATACAATCATGTTTTTAATTAAATGAGTTGCACCGTAAAGATAGAGACAATCTTAAAAAAAACCCTATTTTCCAATATTAGGAAAGCAATAGAGGCGTGCACCCACAACATGAATGGAGACTGTTCAGAGTACAGATCATGTTACAGACACCACCGTTATGTTTTATCGTATAACCTAGGTTTACATTTATGAATGAGGTTAATGCATTTATAAGGACTCTGATCATTTGATTTATCAGGTTCTGGGAATTAACTAGTATTATACAAAATGTATGCCTAATATCGTGACATTATTATTATCTAATCAGAGGATGGGAAAATTGTACAATTCAGTGCACCCAGGTGCAATACTCTTATAAAATATAACTTGTTTCATTCCAATAGAAATTGGAGTTGTGTAATGATCTGGATTAATGGATTTAACACAACATATTAAATTTCAAAAAGATTGAAAGGTTATCAAAAGAGTTTAAAATCTTCTTCATGAAATATTTGAATACCTTATATAGGCCTACTTGCAGCAATCAAAATAGGTCTTAATTTGAATATTGCTGTGCCGGTCAAACAATGATTTTGTATTAATAAAGTTGAATACTCACATATTTCTTCCGAATCTGTTTGTCAGGTCTGCTGGCAAGCTCCCTCGTAGTTGCATCATTGACGAATATCTTATCTTTGTGCTTGGGTCCAATGACACTAGTTCCAGCATTATTCTTTCTGACAAGGCCAAAATTTGCGTCAAGGCTCATGAATTTATCTCCAACATTCTATGATCATAATTGGTACAGAAATAGAAACAAAACAATTGGAATTAAATTTGACACAATATCATTTAATTGTAAAACACAATTATCTTCTTTCTCCCTTGAAATTCAAATCCCCTACATGATTCCTTTGCCCCAGTTATAGTTTTTGGCGTAACATGTTCAAAGTGTTACTAAAACCAATCATTTTGAATGCTAAACATGCTATAACAGTGTTCATATTATACATTATTTTATATTATATAATATAATATCCGGATATAATATAAAGCAGTTTACCAACCTAAGGTATTTACTGTAAAAAGTATAAATAAAAACAACTTTCTCAAATTCTGGAGTAAATAAAACAGAGGTTAATGTGTGTCATGGTTAACAAAATTTGTGAAAATGACTGATATACCATCTAAAATGTAGGACAATTACATACGGACCACGGTAGCAGATCTTTTTCAGTAGCTGCACCAGCCATCTGGAATTCCTTGCCTGCTGACATTCGTGCAATGCAATCACTTGTTGCTTTCAAGAAAGCTTTAAGACTTATTTCTTCGGATGTACTGATTAACATTTTTTTGTATGAACTTGCTTTGTGGTTTTTGTACAGCGGGACTGTACTTTTTAATCATTTCTCATGTTTTTAAAATTGTGTATAACGTGTATAATGTGTAGCTCAAGACAATTTGCTTTTATCAGGTTAATCATAGTTGACTGCAGTAACCAAATCTTTTGTTGTTTCGCCCTTAACTGTTTGGTTCTTCTGCAGTCATGTTTTTGTAAAGCGCCTAGAGAATTGTTCTGTTGTTAGGCGCTCAAGAATGTCTTTTATTATTATTATCATTAATGTGTCATCACCTCATGGGGTAGATTTAAAGAGAAAAGGGTGATATGGTGTGCCTAGCCAACTTTTTAGATTGTTGTCCAGTCTTGGCGAGTAAGGTTCTTTTGATCTCATTGAACTACATGTGTGTATAATTGCACAGCCACGAGTTGAAAGTGATGCCCTATTTCATCAATTAACAAATACCAAGTCCAAATAGTGCTTTAAGATTGGTAAATCCATTTGTGATGTTGATGATCAGATCAACTTTGTCCTCGGGTGAAAAGAAACTAGCTGATTTCAATAGTATTTTGTTTTGAAATATACATTTTATAATTTTGCTCATTTTAGCAATATCCTGAACTTAAAAAATTAAACGTATGAATGATACAAATAAAATAAAATGTTTTGATACAAATCAGTCATACAGAAGCAACTGAATTTATGAAATCTTGAAGGTACAATGTAGTGATGAAAATGGAAGAAAACCAAAATAAAACAAAACAAATAAAACAAAACTTATTTTGTTAACTTATTTATTAATAGCGTTGCTATTATTACTATCATCATTAGATATGTATTAACCAAACTACCTACATGTAGTAGCTTACCACTGGACATGCTGGACATGACACATCATCTTCCAGCTGCAAAGACACAAATTCGAGAGTTCGAATCTGGTAGCTGAAATGTCTAAATTGTTCCATTGTCTCACCAACCAATCCGCGGTACAGGGAGTTGAACTAATAAAACATTAAAAACAAAACAAACATAACCAGTAGTTATACTACTTGGATACATGGCATAACTGCATGTAGCCTTGTGAATTATGAATTCACATACAATCTCTCAATTGTCATATTATACGAAATTAGCAATTGACTTGAAAAGCCACATACATTTTGTATTTACTTTTGCACACAAGAAATTCAGAAAATCTTATCAATACAAATGTTATTAATAATGATGGACAATCTTTCAAGTTTCAAACAAAGTAATTGTCATAACCTACATGTACCAGATAATAAATGTGCTTCTAACTCTAAAATTACAGAGAGAGTCAAAAAAGTGTAGGGAGAAAGGTAATTAAAAATAAATCCCATGTTTTTTTTGTTTGCCAAAATAAAGTTGACTGCTAGTTACCTGCGTTACTCCTCTATCAAATACAATGTACCCCGTGAAATCGGACCCCCTTACTCCAGAGTTATTATCAATTCAGTAACATGAGTGAATCCCCCTTTGGTCACTTTTGGACAAGAATTGCATTTCAAACGAATATACTGTATTTGAGATTCAATGATTAAGATATAATTTCCTAGTTTGGAGATTTATCATTTTAATTTTAATGAGAATCCGATTCTCAATTAATTCTTGGGGACAGGTTTGCGAGAGTCTAATTCGATTCTCGCGAATTTCTAAAAATCACACACATACTCAATTGGCAAGAATCTGTTTGGATTCTCATAAGGTGAAACGAAATTCTAGCCCTGCTGCTTACCTCCGCAACTGTCAAGTTGTTTTTCCAACGGATTGACTGACATATGGCTAGTAACGACACTCTCGATTCTATCATGAGAAATTCAATCCATTTTAACAGATCGACATGGAAGCCCATCGACGGTGAGTTGGCACTTGACGCCCATAGGTTATATCGCAAAAAAGATACATGATCTTGCTCACATTCGCACACGGCTACATTCACCATATGCAAGCGTCCTATGTGTTGAAGAAAAAAAAGATTTGTTGTTAAATTAGACTTTAAAATGTAAGGTACATGTCAGAAAAAAGAAAATTGAATCAAATAAACCCCCAATATCCCACCTCCACTCCACCCCCACCCCCAAATGATCATATCATCCATGATTGCATTGCACAACCGATAAATACTTGGGTTTGATACAATATTTTTCAACACAAAAGCCTGCGGATTTAAGAGGAAGGCTTCACAAACATATATTTGGTGATTTTGTAAGAGGTAAACACTATAATGGTTCCTGCACCTTTGGGACAATTAAATTCTATGACTTTTTCATGACTAAATAATGTAAATTCCATGAACTAGTTCATCAAAATAGATATCAAAGTGGTCAAACTTGTTCTGAGAAATAATACAGAAAGCGGATTTACGATGCTGAAATATGAATGTTCAAGCTCTAAAAAATAAAATAAATTTGTCTTCACAAAATTCCGTGACTTTTGTCATTTTTGGGGGGCGAAGCCACCCTATTAGCATGTTATTGCCAAAATGTACACATTTAGGTCTTTCTAGACATGAGTGGAGGCTGCCATGTTTGTAGTCTTTGTAAATTACATACGCAATTCATTTTAACAGTACCCGCAGTCTGTGCTGGATTCAAAGCTATATTTGTTTACAATTGATGATTAAATCAACGATATGTTATAATATCCCAACAGAGAGACATTAATAGCTCATCTTGTTTGACTAGCTTAACTTGTTTGACTAAGGAGAAATCTCCACTTGTTGTCTAATAAGTGGTGAGTTGTGGATACCTAGATTGTTCTTCAGACGGTACCCCCAACCCCAAGTTTCCCCTTCCATGCACACAAATCAACTTTATTGGTTTCCTGTACTATTTTTGGACTGCGGTGTTTTTATTTGATTTTTGGTTTGAATTATGGAAAATACATGTATACACCATTTCCCTGGTATTTTGGTATGAAACAGTATGTTTGGTTACAAAACATGTTTTTTTCTTTTAGATCGCCCCCATTCCATTTCAATGGATTTGTTATTACAAATTTCCACATGTGACTTTTCCAGGCCTAGGAATTGAAAATTGAATTCCGTGACTTTTCCAGGCCTAGGAATTGAAAATAGAATTCCATAACTTTTCCAGGCCAGGGGAACCCTGTTAAAAGAAGACAAAAACTAGGGATTGAACCCAGGTTGCTCTTATCAGTTACAATAGGTTCTCAATCATTATGAACCATTCTCGCACATTTTATGCGACTGATAAAGTATCCAACCACAACCATGACAACTGTGACATGTACAAGTACAATGGTGTGCTTGGATGTCTGGTTTTATTATGGAATGCACACTGCAGAGCATCCTTACACTGAGCATTGCACGTTCAACATTTGGATGAATGCAAGCATGAACATGATGCTCAGAATGAGAAATTATTGAACTGATGTATGACATACCATAGATTGGGGATACTTTTGACCCTTATATAGTGACATTATTTAATACAAAATTTGACCCTGCTACATAATTGTGGATCCTAGTTCTAAAGTAACAGAAACATGAATTTGTAGTTATATGTATTGTCGGTTTCTGCTACTTGTACACCTTTATGCAAGTTGTATTTGAATAATGTGGTAGAGCATGTTTAAGAGACAATAGACTTAATAGAGGTACAACCAGTGGGTCAAGTCCATCACAGAAAACAATGAAAACACTGTTTTTGCCATTGTTCTGTGTGTCAACCCTTTTTAGATCTATGGTCCACGGTATACCGTATAGGTGTGTATATCTATTATCTAGAACAAAACACACCACCCTGCAGAGTACACACCACCAAATTGAGATTTCATCGGGGGGGGGGGGGGGGGGGGGGGGGGGGGTGTATAAAGAGATGAACCTTTTAGCCTTATAAGTTTTAAAGCTTGTCTTTGCTACAATAAATATAGGTTTTTGAGTAAATGACTTTGGGCACTCCAAATGAAATAACTCTAAAATTCTGCATACTATTTTCTAGCAATATGCTGCTATCTTCAGTAGATAGCAAATTTGATAAAATACTACCAACGCTACCAAACACCTAAATTCAAGTAAAATGCTTGCATAGATATGAAGAAAAGGACTCCAAATATTTATTAATATTGCACAAACACTACAAACAACATTTAAAGATAAATTCCACACATGTAGAGTACACACCACCAAATCATTTTTTGCATTCTGACATTACACGGCAGTGTTTGAAATTAAGATTGACCCACCATAAGTCTAAATTTAACATCCTAGAAAGGTAATAAATGCTGTAAATGTACCTAAATGTTTCATAATTTTGCATTTGTAGGTTATTTCCTCCACATCAGGCCCAAAATCTCTAGCTTTTTCCTGAATGGTATCATTTTACACGATTTCACTGTTTCCACCAATTTAGAACTAGAATCTCTGATCTTAGGATAAAGGCAATCTGTCGTACCTAAGATAGATATCATTGGCCCGTATCGAGAGAAAAAATGCTGGTCACCCCCCACAAAAGTGATTGTTTTGAAGCAGAAGACATCTAGATCTTCAATAAAAACAATGATTTGAATTAACCAGTTTGCTCTAAAGGTGAAACAAATTAACACGAACTTGACCTCTTTAACCACACAAAGCAATAGGGAACTGATTTGGTGGTGTGGGACCTGCAGGATTTTGTCATTTGAAGAAAAAAATAATGACCATCTTCTTACCTTGTGGGTCAAATACTCTAATCCCTACACGCATCTGCTTCGTACCACACTGGTGGTTTGGTCTATCCAAAAATATGTTGGCATTCCAATCTACGTATGTTTTTTCTTCGTTCTAAAAAAAGAAATGATAGGCCCTAATACAATTAATAGAGCATATTTTATACATACATTGAGTAGCATTTGGCAGACGCTGTTACATAATGCGGTATTAACATTATATAAAAAGAAGGTGCAACATCCATCAGCTGCTGATCAGCACTGACATCTATGACAATAGATCAAAATTGAATGTGCTGTGCAGCCTCAAACACATCCCTGAATAAGAGTATACTGTATAAAGAGTCACATTTTATAGCGTGAGTAGTTCAGCCTCAAACACATCCCTGAATAAGAGTATACTGTATAAAGAGTCACATTTTATAGCGTGAGTAGTTTTCTTTTCATTTTGAGTAACATTTAGCAATTTGTCATTAATTTAGAAGTTTGCAAGTTTTTTAAAGAGATCATTTTATATGTTTTTGAAAAGTATGCTGTCTTTTTTGTTTGTTCCACTATTGCGCCTTGGACTAGATAAATGGTGCATTTTAAGTGTATATTATAATTATGCAATGCAATGCTTGTAATGGCTAACTAACCAGAGTCTGAATTAAATGTGAAATTGTCAATGTTCCATTGCTGGATAATTTTTAATTTACAATTTGGTTTAACGGAAGGAACTGCTCAAATTGGTATTTTCCCAGTTTTTTTTAGCGAACAAATGTTTTTGTGTTAAAAATCGTATCCAGGTGTTAGGCAATAAAAGAAAAGGACAAAAATTGGTATTTACAATGTTCTTTTAAGCAAAACGAGGAAGAAAGGCCTGCTACGCTACATGTAGGCCGCCGGGAATTGGTAATTGTTACAGTGGCTTTTTCGAATTCCTAAAACTATGATTGCTCCGTAATCACATGCACTTTGCTTACCTTCCAAGTTTCAAAAACCAGCACTTTGCTTACCTTCCAAGTTTCTGGCTTGTGAAGTGCTAAACGCTGACCATTATGGGTAAGGCAAAGGCATGCTGTCGAGCAGAAAAAGGAACTGCAATCTGTGCAACGCATGTGGTGGTCATTCTTTATTTCCTTTGTGCAGCTGGTGCATAATTGACCTTCCTGAGGTACCAATTTGTCAAAGTGAACTTGCAGTAGGGTACTGCGTGACTTATCCCAAGATTCAGTCTCCTTCAGGATTCGCTGTTGGTGTTGGGTCAGATCACTGTCATCTGCAGGTAATTCAATTGGTGCCTGTGCTGTGGGTGCAGGACCTACAGGAACAGCCACAGACGAACGGTTTGCTCGCTCTAAATAAAGTTCCGTCTTTGACCGCACTTCGGTGGAATCAGGATACACAACCAGGGTGTCATATTTCATCCGTTTCACCTTCTGATGGTGCTCCATAGCTATGTAGAGCTGAAAAAAATCAACATTAAAAATTCTATATCAAGGCAAAGTGTATGTTCTCAGGCCTTGTTTTATTTTCAAAAAAGCCCTTGTCTTTTATGCTTTTGCAATACTTTCCTGTAAGACTCATAGGCTACTCATAGCAGAAGGAAAAATCCAGATCTTGATTCTTTTAACAAATAATCTACAAATAATTAATGTTTTTGATAACAAAATCTACCCAAACTGGTAGAGGGAGAACACAAATTCTGATGATTACAATATACAGGGTGGTCAACATCATACAGTACATATTAAATAATGGAAAACAATGCTTTTTGAGGCAAAACAAAATTATATTTGAGTTTTGTGGCATTAATTGTGTTTTGAATCATTGGCTAATTGACCTTGATGATGAAAGACAATTATACCGTATTAGAATTAATTTGACCCAAAAAAATGTCATCATATAAAAAGTACAAATTTCAAAATCAATTAGTCTTTATGGTACAGGGATCAATGTGCAGCTTGAAACTACCCTCCTCAAGCTTTCACCTGTATTCACTTTTCTTCAGGATAAATTAGGTCAAGATTAGGTCTATCGTGCAATTTGTAGGGTGAAGATTCACCTTAGTGTACCATGTTCGTTCAATAGTATGAGAGCTTGTGTGGTCTAGCGGATAGATCGCAGGTCTCATGATACAAAGGTTGTGAGTTCGAGCCCCGCTACGGCCAAAATGTTTGTATCCTTAGGCAAGGTACTTAGTCTCAATTGCCTCGTGGTTCAGAAGTCACATAGAAATGGAGGTCTCGTCACTCTCGTGCATCAGAAGAGCAAAATCCGAGTGACTACATGTACCTTGAAAAAGATGCCCAATTTGTAAAATGTTTAAATAGTGCAAAATTCAAATGTACTGTAACACAATGATAAACATGATTATTGAGTAATAGCTTTCTATTGGTTATAATAACAAGTTGGAATCCATTTCATGGTTGAGTTTTTGCGCCAGTCTCTTTTGAAGCCTGTTTTACCATGGAAGTCAATTTGAAACCATTAACAATAATCATATAAATATTGTTATATTATGGTGCAGTGGTGCTAAATGTAATAAAAAGAATATCATTTTGTTTGTTGACAATTGCATCTTTGTGACCCACGGGGGTAGAATTTATCAAATTTTGCTCCGCCTGAGATCATCCTCTACCTCAACAATTTTGGTGATTACAAATGTATGCAAAGTATATTTGAACATATTTTTTACTTTAAATATGTTCTTCGCCATGGAAGCTTGAATTTGTTTGTTAGACCATGGGCATTAGTGCCCATAACAAAACCAAAACAACGCCTGATTAGAAAAGCGTTTTCCTATAATTCGATCAGCCTACGCTTTGGGTGGGAATACATGGAAATAAAATACTTTTCTATTAAAAATGATGGTTCTACCATGTCTGCAGGCTGAATAATAAAAAAGTTATAACCAAAAATAGTTTGCCTCATATTGCTAAAAACTCCAAAGTCCGTATGCACAAAAGAGTTAGACCGAGTCTAAAGTTAGACCTGGTCTAAGTGAAATTTATTCATGCCTTAAAGGCTGTTTTCCTCTGGATTTTTATAAGATATTTTGTGCTATCTTTGAACATTGCATCAGAATATTTACAATTTGTTAGCTAAGCTTAATTTGAGAAATAGATGTAATGAAAGTGTGCATTTTACAAAAAAAACAAATCCACTTAGACCAGGTCTAACTTTAGACCCGGTCTAACTCTTTTGAGCATGCGGACATGTAACTGGTCAAGTCATGCACATTTTAAACCATTTTAGATTTTAAAAAAAGTTTTACTTTGACGTCCAGTTGCTTGTGTTTGGTTATTCAGACATCAGTGAATACATCCCAGCCCAATTCGTACTACTTCGCTGGAATTAAAAGAGGTAAACATGGAGTTTTCCACATATTTTTGGTACTAAATTGTCAAGGGCGCCCTCTATTATAGTCCATGATACATTGTGATATGAATATCCCGGCCATGTCCTCTGATAAGTCCATGCAATGCCGCCCACGATAAAAGACTCCCTAAGTTAGTGAAAATTTAAAAAAATACTTTATTCAAGTCTTTCGCAATAAAAACTGAATATAGATTCAATATCCCTTCTTTTTATACTCCTCTTCCCCCAAAAACATACCAAGCCCCCTTTTTAAAATTTATTGTGACCCCCAAAAGAAACCCCAGTTTATATGCTTGCGATCACTCTATATACTTATCCTCTGATACGACCGTCTCTATGGAGTAATGGACCCACGTCACATGAGGTTGAGCTCGCGTAAAGTAAGCGAGCTCAACCTCATTTTAAAACGGTGCAACGGTCATCCGTGGTGCGCACTAAGTAATCGCGACCTCACGGCTCTGATTGGTTGGTGCTCAAACGTGAGAACTAAAATAATTGTGAGCTTATTCACGCCCCACTGTGTCGGTGGTTACGGCGCAACGGGACCACTGTGTTGGCAGTTACGGCGCAACGGGACCACTGTGTTGGCGGTTACGGCGCAGCGTGACGATCGTTAAAAAGGCTTCAGTTTAAATTTGACCAAACAGGGTGCTTTGGTGTTGTTGAACTTATTGGTTAACGGTATTTTGTGAGTTCAAGACTGCATGCACAGCCTGGTCGAAATGCGCCCATGTACAAAAAAATATGTCGAACTGTGTCCAGGAGATTATGTGCCGTAGGTCCATTGTGTACACACGGTCTTATCAGAGGATATACACTGTAAGAGTGATGGATAATTGCTGCAGATTGGTTATGCTAATTTCGAGGCGAAATAACCTCCCCCCATTGGTTGAAAAAGTATGGTATTCATTACGTCTAGTCGCAGTAACAAGTGTCTCAGGACTTATAGTACTGAATCAGTAGTTAATAATGTCCAGATGTTAATGATGAGATTCGCAGGTCCTATGCTACTAGGACTACATTACGTCATGAGCGACCGATCTTTCGAGTTGAAATGAAGTCAACTGGCCGCCACTGGTCGATTCCAGTCAAGAGATCTCTTGAATTTGATCGATCCTATCAGGGTTTTCATTGTGACATAAAACTTGTCATAGGAGCGATCTAATCGCGAAGCGACCTAGTATGTTTTCAGCATCAGAGGACAATAAAAAACATGGACATGGACATGGCCAACATCCCTACCCGGGATGACCTAGACTACGCCTAGTCTATTAATAACCCTAACTCTACTACACCATACGGCAACTGTGCAGAAAAAGTGTTTCTATAACCCGGCGTGCAGGTTTTTTGGCTACAAAACGGACCCATGCTATTAACGAGGCGAATATACTCGCCGAGTGTCGACTGGGAGCCGTGGTGTAGTGGCTAGGATCTGGGCCCTGATACTGGAGGTCCGTGGTTCAAATCCCGGGGGATCGGGGTGACCTTTCTGGTGAATTTTGGGTGTCGGAAAAAAATTCTGTTGCCGTGTGGTGAAATAGAGTTAGGGTTAATATAGGACGGCGCGGACATTTTTAGCAAATTTGCTTGGCAACCAGTGTTCAAAAGTTAAAACAAAAGCAAAACATTACATTTATAAGCCTTATCGCCAATCGAAAAAAATCAATTGATTATCCTTTTCTGATGCATTGTGGGATCAACAATGGGGCAGATTTTGCCCATTTGCAATCCCACAATGCAACAGAAAAGGATAATCAATGGTTTTTTTTTCAATTTGCGATACACCTTATTCCATGCACGCACTAAACGCCGAGCGTTACGCACTTGATCCGCAGTAGGCGCAATGTGCGGTTGCCTTAATTGATTGATCTGCGCAAGTTGTTTTTGTATTTGTTTTCACCGGCATTTGATTGTGTATGAAATGATTGTTTTCACCGGCATGAGTGACGCGTCGTACGTAGCCGTCCGCCCCAACCTACGTTAAGTATGAAACTCTTTTGTTTTTACATTGTCTTACGCACGAGACTACAGGGTAGAACGTGTATTCCAACCATTATCCGAGATCTCGAAATTACGTCATTTAAACTTAAAGTAGGCATTGATTTGACATCACTGTTTGTGATTGATTGATTGATTGCTTGCTTGACTTCATTTAAAAACATGTTCTTACACTTACAGTTTCAAGGCGCTCTTTAAATTGACAATCGAACAATCAATCAATCAATCAATCAATCAATCAATCAATCAATCAATCAATCAATCAATCAATCAATCAATCAATCAATCAATCAATCAATCAATCAATCAATCAATCAATCAATCAATCAATCAATCAATCAATCGATCGATCGATAGCAATATTTAAGTCAATATATATAGGCCTAAAATAATATTAATAAACCTGACTGTTCTTACCAACTTGAACTTGGTTGATGGGCCGGCGTATCATGTGTCCGTATACCTATCGTGTGTAGAAGACGACTCTTGCATTGCAGTTTCATTTAGCTTCACTTCACAACAGCTGCTGTTAACAGCACACAAACGTTTGATTATGTGATAGTTTCGATGTTGATATTTATGTGGATATAGGCCTACTTAGTACGGCAACGATCATTCGCAAATTGATAATTTAATAAAGACAAATCCGGACTTCGAGTTCAGGATTGAGATTGTTGCATTTATTTTTTGTTATAAATAATCGATATATTGGAAAATTGGCTGGTACCCCCAGTGATTGACTGCTAGTCCAAAATTCCGGTTCAAAGTGAGCGAAAATGAGCCAGCGTAAACATAGAAGCAATGTGATGCATGGTGGGTAATGTTGAATTTTAAAGGAACACTAGGAAACAGAGCTGGCATGGGAGGCGATTTATTTTCTACTAATCAACATTTGTAAAATGTATTTATTTCGTTTTAATACGGAATTAATAAAGCAAAATTCACTGAATAAAATAATTTTTAAAAAACACTAAAAAGTCAACTGATTTTTTCAAATGTTGATTAGTAAAAAAAATCGTACCCGGAAGAATTTTTTTTCCGTACATCGAGTCGAGTAAAATCGGTTGATTTGCGTTTTATTCAATTTCACTCAAATCATGTACGAAGAAGAAAAAAAATTCGCCACCCGGGATGCAATTTTTTGTTCGTACATGATCCTGGTGAAATTCACTTTACGGAATAAAGCAACATTTACGAGAACAAATGTGGGGGGTGTGTGGGGGGGGGGGGGGGGGTGGGGGTGGGGTGGGGTGGGGGTGGGGGTGGGGTGGGGTGGGGTGGGGGGTGGGAGAAGAGGTGGAAAGACTCGGGTCAGGGGGGGGGGGCTTTATCCATGATGATAAAAATAATCCTTTTTCATGATAATGGTTGATTTTAACGCGTTACGCGCACCACCAGGCGAGGCATACTGAGATTTATAATCACGAGAGAAGAGTGACGTAGTAGCTATGTCATTTATAAATTACAGTACATGGACGCACGAGCCTACTCTGCGGCGCTGAAGTATACAAACATCAGTAGAAAGACGGCTAATACATACGCATGCGTAAATGCTGCATCTGTAAAGTTACGTCACTGTCCAGAGGAAGACAAAAAGAGTTTAGATCCGATCCCGGATCCGATGCGCCTTCATTTTTTTGATATGTCGTGCAAATAGCCGGAAAAAAAGTATCCGGAATATGCGTTGCCATTTCGTATATTTCAAAGAGACGCAGATCAAGTACACGAACGAGGTTTCATGGTGTTCTTTCGTGTAGTTCTGAAAAATACAGACATTTCCTAATTTCCCCATGTCCAAAAAGGAGCACAGGGCAATACACACCACCTCAAATTAAAAAACACACCAAAAAACAGTTATTTGTCTTGTTAAAACACAGCCACTGAAGCGCTTGCATGTGTGGTAATGTACCATTGCCCCATTACCCCCCCCCCCCCCCCCCCCACCCCCACCCCACCCCTTCCCGAGCAGGTGCCCCGAGTATGGGTCCACATCGGGTGCGGGGTTAATTTGACAGAAGCAGCCACTAGCGGGGTCACTAGTTTTTATGACAAAATCATGAATCTCGCCGCCTTGTTTAGATAAAATTAGGTTTAGTCACCCATGTCGATACTCGACAGCAGGAATGATTATACTGTGCCTTATGAAGGCTATAACTCCAGGCGAGTCGTAACCTTAGTCTATAACGTGTACAATTTGCATGGCAACACCCATGTTATTTTAGTCACAGTGGGTACTGTGTGCATACGGTCTTGTACCATAGAGAATACATTGCTACGCTCAGTACACACTGTGTGCATACATACCATATGCGCACAGTGTGTACTGAATACATATGGGTGTATTGGGTGGTGTTACATGTTAACCCCTTCGAGTGGTAAATGGAGTAAATAAATACAGTTGAACCCCTAGTGACCTTTTCTTGACCTCTGACCCAAAACTTGTAATTGACTTTTTTGCTTGGCTGATCAATGCGCACAAGAAAAAGGTAGTCCCGTCAAAATCGGAGCATGTTTTAAGATTTTCACCTGTAAAGTTCAATGACCTCTAGTGACCCCGTGTGACATGTCACTTTTAGTGGAGAAGGACCCTATATGAACATGGATGAGAGGAACCTTTTGACCAATTCTGACAATCATAGGTCATTTCCTCTCGGACAAGTAGCATTTTGAGTGAATGGAGTGAAAATTTACATTTTGACCCCTAGTGACCCCAAATATTTTTTGATTTTAAAAACCGAACTATTGTACATGCGTACGGTCAAAAGGAATATGTTGACCAATTATGACGATCCTAGGTCATTTCACTAAATTGCAAATGCGTTTTTAGTGAAAATCACGTTTTGACCCCTAGTGACCTTTTATTGACCTCTGACCCAAAACTTGTAATTGACTTTTTTGCTTGGCTGATCAATGCGCACAAGAAAAAAGTAGTCTTGTCAAAATCGGAGCATGTCTTAAGATTTTCACCTGTATAGTTCAATGACCTCTAGTGACCTCGTGTGACATGTCACTTTTTGTGGAGAAGGACCCTATATGGACATGGATAAGAGGAATCTTTTGACCAATTCTGACAATCATAGGTCATTATCTCTTGGACAAGTAGTATTTTGAGTGCGAGGAGTGAAAATGTACATTTTGACCCCTAGTGACCTTTTCTTGACCTTTGATCTGAACGGTATGATTGACTTTTGTTCTTGTCTTATCAATGGCCATAAAATAAAAGAAACCCGGTTAAAATCGAAGCATGCCTTATATTTTTCCCCTGTAAAGTTCAATGACCTCTAGTGACCTCGTTTGACATGTCACTTTTAATGTGGAAGGACCCTATATGAACATTGATCAAAGGAATCTTTTGACCAATTCTGAGTATCATCAGTCATTTTCCCTCGGACAAGTAGGGTTTTGAGTGAATGGAGTAAAATTTACATTTTGACCCCTAGTGACCCCAAATGATTTTTAATTTTAAAAACCGTTCTTTTGTACATGCGTACGGTCAAAAGGAATATGTGGACCAATTTTGACGATCCTAGGTCATTTCACTAAATTGCAAATGCGTTTTTAGTAAAAATCACGTTTTGACCCCTAGTGACCCCTGTGTGACCTTTGACCCCTTATGCTTTACAACCTGAGTAGTGGTGCACATACGGGTTCTTATGACTAAATATGGTCAAAATCGGCTCAACGGTTACGGAGCTATAGGTCCCATGACAGAAAAAGAAAGAAGACGAAGAAGAAACAGGACGAATACAGTATATTAGTCGTTTCTCGACTAATATAAGAAAGAAACAGGACAAATACAGTATATTAGTCGTTTCTCGACTAATATAACTAGACATGACCTGTGATCGGAGATCACGAATATTAGTCGGGTGTGTTACATGTTAACCCCTTCGAGTGGTAAATGGAGTAAATAAATACAGTTGAACCCCTAGTGACCTTTTCTTGACCTCTGACCAAAAACTTGTAATTGACTTCTTTGCTTGGCTGATCAATGCGCACAAGAAAAAGGTAGTCCCGTCAAAATCGGAGCATGTTTTAAGATTTTCACTTGTAAAGTTCAATGACCTCTAGTGACCCCGTGTGACATGTCACTTTTAGTGGAGAAGGACCCTATATGAACACGGATGAGACGAACCTTTTGACTAATTCTGACAATCATAGGTCATTTCCTCTCGGACAAGTAGCATTTTGAGTGAATGGAGTGAAAATTTACATTTTGACCCCTAGTGACCCCAAATATTTTTTGATTTTAAAAACCAAACTATTGTACATGCGTACGGTCAAAAGGAATATGTTGACCAATTCTGACGATCCTAGGTCATTTCACTAAATTGCAAATGCGTTTTTAGTGAAAATCACGTTTTGACCCCTAGTGACCTTTATTTGACCTCTGACCCAAAACTTGTAATTGACTTTTTTGTTTGGCTGATCAATGCGCACAAGAAAAAAGTAGTCCGGTTAAAATCGGAGCATGTCTTAAGATTTTCACCTGTATAGTTCAATGACCTCTAGTGACCTCGTGTGACATGTCACTTTTAGTGGAGAAGGACCCTATATGGACATGGATAAGAGGAATCTTTTGACTAATTCTGACAATCATAGGTCATTATCTCTTGGACAAGTAGTATTTTGAGTGCGAGGAGTAAAAATGTAGATTTTGACCCCTAGTGACCTTTTTTTGACCTTTGATATTAACAATATGATTGACTTTTGTTCTTGTCTCATCAATGCCCACAAAATAAAAGAAACCCGGTCAAAATCGGAGCATGCGTTATATTTTCCCACTGTAAAGTTCAATGACCCCTAGTGACCCCGTTTGATATGTCACTTTTAGTGTGGAAGGACCCTATATGAACATTGATCAAAGAAATCTTTTGACCAATTCTGAATATCATCAGTCATTTTCCCTCGGACAAGTAGGGTTTTGAGTGAATTGAGTAAAATTTACATTTTGACCCCTAGTGACCCCAAATGATTTTTAATTTTAAAAACCGTTCTTTTGTACATGCGTACGGTCAAAAGGAATATGTGGACCAATTTTGACGATCCTAGGTCATTTCACTAAATTGGAAATGCGTTTTAAGTGAAAATCACGTTTTGACCCCTAGTGACCCCTGTGTGACCTTTGACCCCTTATGCTTTACAACCTGAGTAGTGGTGCACATAAGGGTTCTTATGATCAAATATGGTCAAAATCGGGTCAATGGTTACGGAGCTATAGGTCCCATGACAGAAGAAGAAAGATTTCTTGTTTTTGTCAACCAAATACAAAAACATACTAGACATAAGCTGCGATCGGAGATCGCGGATATTAGTCTAGGTTTATAAGTGTTGCGGTCTTTGGATTTGGTAGTTAGAGAGCGGGGATGTGCGTATTTGTTGGAACCAATCAGCGTTCAGTTTTGATTTTAAAAACCGCACTATTGTATATGCGTACGGTCAACAGGAATATGTTGGCCAATTCTGACGATCCTAGGTAATTTCACTAAATTGCAACGGCGTTTTAAGTGAAAATCACTTTTTGACCCCTAGTGACCTTTTCTTGACCTTTGAAGAAAAAGGTAGTCCCGTCAAAATCGGAGCATGTTTTAAGATTTTCACCTGTAAAGTTCAATGACCTCTAGTGACCCCGTGTGACATGTCACTTTGAGGTTGATCGATCGTTAATACGTTTACGTTCATGCTAATATGAACGTTAAGTGGGGGACGTTTTAATCCGTGAACCCCAATGCACGGAACCTTGACAAAGTCAAGGCTTAACTTATGCATGGATTTTTCACAGAGATTCGCCCGTCTAATTGCGGGCAAATCCCCTTTGAATTTTTGGTGAGAGAAATCGTCGGATTGCACTTAATATGAAAAGAAATATTTATACATGTTTTTATTTTGAAAAATTGTTGCAATTTAGATGTTATTCTGCTATAACAATTATGTTACTAAACCTTTTATGAATTGAAATACATGATAATTATGATCATACGCTTAATATAAATTGCTGAAAAGGATATCCATCTCTTCTCGGCCAATAATTCATGTACGAACAGGAGCAGTCAACATCATTTAGATTTATTATATACTGTGAATTTTCTACTCTTTACATCACTTAAATGCTGCATTTAGATAAACATTTGTTTCTCAGCCATTGACACAGTACCCCTGGTGACATATAATTGAATACATGGATTTGTGCAGTTCACGAAAAATTGTTTATATAGGTCTTGCCTTTATTTGGAAGATGGGGAATAGAACAACTATAATCACGATTCACGATGATCATTCATATTTTACTGCAATGAATACCGGGTCATGGTAGCTGTAATACGTTGTTAATACTGACGCATCATACTGAGCAGGGCAAGGCTTTATGTAGATGTGGTCAAGAAGTGTCCCTTTAGTAGTTGTTGGTTCAGATATTACTTGATGATATTGCCTGAATGGAGGTAATATAGCATCCTTTAGTAAATTGTGATTGAAATCGCCCGCAAATACTGCATACTCAATATCTAAAACCTCGGTTTGTGCGGTGATGCTGTACATTTCTGAACAAAATGCAGAAGTGGTGGTCGCTACGGGCTTGTATATGGCAGCTACCAATATGTCCGATGCTCCGTATGTTCTAATCGCAAGTGCATTGCAGTCTGTGCTCCGTGCAAGTGGAACCACCGTGTAGTTAACACTATTCTGAACATATATAGCTACGCCTTTACCTCTACCATAGTTAACCGTTTCAAGACAATATCCGTCTATTGATAAAGTGTCCTTGTCATCGCTATCTGTTAACCATGTCTCAGATAAACATATCACATGTGCTTTGCGGATTTCTGAATTCTTTCTCAGATCTTCAATATGGGCACGTAGGCTCTGTATGTTATGATGAGCGACAATGAAGTGTTTGTTGTGATCAACACTGACCAATGGATTGGCTCTGGAAAGGTTGCAGTACGGCATCTTGGCAACTTCTGAGTCAATGTTCTGGTTACAAAAGATGCTTTGTGATTTATAGTCCGTTAAGTACATTCCATCTAGAGTTGTGACTCGACTTAACGCTACGTAAGCCATTGAAGTCCTTAGACCTTTCATGGAAATTACAGCTTGCTCAGTCGTCTGTCCCTGGACTTTGTGAATGGTTACACCCCATGCAAGTTTAAGAGGAACTTGTTCTCTCGTAGTACTATATGTCCGTCCTTTCATTTGAAATGTGTCTTTGCGAGGGACTATTGCGACACAGTCTGAATATTCTGGTGGCATACTTTGTGATTTTCGTGCATTCGCCCCAACTCGGTCATTGTCAAATTTTACGAACACAGCCTTTGGCATACGTGGTGAATTGCCGAATTCGATTCCCTTGATAATACCTGACACACCGTTGCATAGACCATCGGACACATCTACATTAGCTATAAGCATTGCTCGAGCATTCACTGCCAATTTAACTTCTGGCGCAAGATTCGTGTCATCTTTCTTGGATGTTTTGTGAGGAGTGTCATTAACTTTCAAAACTCGACCTCCCCTTTGGTCAACGTCAACAGCTATTACGGTATGTGTCTCTGTGTCCAAAGATTGAAGTTTTGCGTTATTGTAGGAATCAACGTCTGCGTTGAGGTAGAACAGGTGCAATGCATCTGGAGGGGCTGACAGTGTATTTGTATCTACTATCCGTGATTTCAGCAATTCCTCGTCTCCTTTATCAAGTGGTTTATCTTTGGTTCTAACACGGAGTCGGTTAAGCATTTGAGCAAACACAGCGTCATCTCTTTGGCGCATGATTTCTGTTAATTCAACTACTTGAAAGCGGGGATTCCATATGTCTTTCAATGCCTGTGGATGTGGAAAACACAGTGGTGTAGGTGGAGATACCGGTGGTAATTGATGGAAATCGCCAACTGCCAAGACGGAAATGTTACCAAACCATGCTGTACTACTGTGAGTGCCTTTGATTTGTTGCAGTCGTCCGTGTATGTATGCAAGTTGTGTCGTGCTTACCATTGAAATCTCATCTATGATAACAAGTTGTAGATGCTGGAACTTTGCACGCAATGTATTGACGGATTCTTCAGCAAGAGGTCTATAGTCTTTTGGTGACTTTGGGTTGATTTTAAAGGCTGAGTTTATTGTTTGGCCTGATATGTTGAATGCAGCTGTTCCTGTTTGAGCAACCAATAGCACTGTTACATCATCAGCAGAATCGGTAATTGGCGCAAATGCTTTTTGAGCTTGATATTGAATACATCGGATAACATGAGACTTGCCAGTGCCCGCACCTCCAGTTAGAAATATGTTAAACGGTTCAACCGTACTGTCTCGTGATTTATCATTGCACCATTTACTGATATGGTTGAATAGTTGACGTTGCTCGTTATTCAGCTGTCTCATCATGGAATGTGCTTGTTCCTCTGTAAATTCTGGGTTACGAGACTCAATTTGACATCTCGGTAAATCTGTAGCTCTGTTTCGTGGCTGAAGGTCTGGTAAATGAATTTCATCAAAATCATCATCGGACTCACATATCTCATTTCTCATCAGTCTATCATTAGAACGTTGTTGTTCAGATTGTGGTGCAATAGCTGCCCACGCATCTTCAATGTCTGCATTTTGTTGTAGTGCTTCCCATGCATCATCGATTTCATCTGTGGCAGGTTCAAATTCCTTCATATTTTGTGCGACAATATCTTTCACTGCTACTCTTTCTCTGTTGACTGTTGTGAATCCAGTAAGGTGGTAACTTTGATATGTAACAAACTGTTCGGGCTTGATGTTCTCATTGCGATGAGGTAAATATAAGCGAAGCATGTTCATATGATATCTTTCACTATCTTTCTTAACTGAAACGCGTGGATAACGAATAACTGCTGGTTTCCTTTCACGTTCTTTCATTTTCCCTAGATTGTGTTGCAGATTTATTGGAGGATTGCTCCGGCGCTTCTGGCTTGTACTAGCATTGATTGGCACGTCATCATCATCTATTTCACTATCAGATTCCTGATCTGAATGATTATTACCCGTTGATCTTGTCAATTGGTAATGTCTTGAGAAAAATGTTGCCATGCACATGTCGTTGTACTTCTGTGTTCTTGGTCTGGCTATGTATTTGTCGATTTGAGTTGGCATCCATACTTGATCACTCTTTCCTGCATTTGCTTGTAGAGTCTTAAGAGGGAGGGATATCTTTTGCCCATTCAAGTCTGTTTGCAAGAAGATGACATTGCGCGTACATTTTTTCAATGGCATACTACATGTATGGTAAATGGCACCCATAACACTGATTTCTCTGTTTTGAAGGTACGTACTTCCTAGCTTTCTCAATTGAGATATGGCATCGTCATTTCCTTCTGCTGCTTCTTTTTGTGCATTTGTAAGAAGGTCACCCATCTCTCTCTCGGCTTTGGTAATGTATGATACCATGTACATGATGCAGGCGTATGGATCTAGCACATACTGAATATCCATGTTTCCATTCCAGCAACGTATTAGATCGGCGTTATAGTTGTTGACCCATTGATCATTGACACCACGTTTCAGATACATTGTCTTCCTCTTAGATAGTATTTCGAGGGATTCTTCAAATTCTGATTGGGTTACATTTGCTTCTCTGAGAACCTGATCAACTTCTTCAAAGTTATTATCTTGATTTAAGATTAGTTCCCACACAGACTCCAATATTTGTCTTGCTTTTGCTTCTTTTGCTTCTTTTTCTTTGAGAGCAGCTTGATCATCATCGTCATTTTCTCTTTGTTCATTTATTACCCCATTTGGTCTGCATATGAATGTTCGGTTACATGGCGGTTTCGGGAAAAGATATCGACACACGATTTTAGCTCTCAGCCTGTTCTTTCTGCATGACTTTGTGTGATTCTTGCTGTGCATCTGAACACTTGTCACTATCTCGTACAATTCGGTATCAGTTTCGGGTGGCATTGCACATTGTATATTTGTATCCACAAATTTCACGATCTCATCATCGGGATCTACATCCAATTTTGGTGCATCCTTTACCCATACAACCATATGAATATGAGGCCAACCTCTCTGCTGGAATTCGGTTCTGTAGTAATAATCGTCTACCTTTCCAATTGGTTCGGCTTTAGACATAATGACATCGTTGATGAAAGATTGCACCCTATTTTCAAACATTCTTGCTGCTGTAACTGGATTTGACATGATAATTCTACAGTGCTGGTCCCACGTCATATTTTTGTGTTGTTCAGCTGTCATGGGGGTTTTGCCTTGTTGAATGAGAATAGCGTTGTCTATTTCAATCCATCTACGATCGGCAGCACTAAATGTCACAAAAAAAGTTGGAATTCCTAGTTGTCGAACCATCGCAAACAAATCTCGTTTTGACTTTTCCCAGTAGGCAGGTGTACCCCTAGTAGCAGCTAGAAATCTATACCCTTCATCTCTCTTCATGATCTGCAGGACCTCATCCCGATTTCGTAACATTGATGCGGTGATTTGTCTGCCACTTGCAAGCTGCGAAGAACCTATTCTTGTAGCAATAGATATATTTGAACTGATCTGATGAACTTCTGTTGCATACAGAGCAAAAAATATATATTCAGGATTCCTTGCAAACCTATTATCAGCTGAGAATAATCTCGAGTTGAAGAATCGTGATGGCGATACTTTCGGGTTTCTTTCTTCAATACATGTGTTGGCACCATCAGGAAATTCCACAGGAAAACACTTTGCTTCCATGTTTAATACCTTTTCAGGCGTGTTACCTTCACCTGGAGCTAGAGCTAGTATTGTAGTGTCGTGTTTGTCCGCTACGTACTGAGCAAAGTCAACTGGATGTAAAAATGAGTAGAGAGGAGCCGATGTATTCGTAATGTCATCATTTTGATCTTGTTCTCCATCATTGTTTTCAAACTCATTCTCTTGAGATTGTGATGATTCTGGTACGATTTCCGATTCAGTGTTGTTTTCAATATTATCATTACCTGATACATCTTCCGATTGATCACCTTGAATCAATTGATCATCCAGCATGCCATTGAATTCTTCAAAATCTATATCAATATCTTCATACTCTGGGTTATTTTCCTTCAACCACAAGAGAGCTTGTCTTAATTTGTCCGGGTTTACATCCTGACACATGTGATGTCCTTTGTATTGTAGTTTTCTTTTCAACTTTACTCTTATCAGGCTTTCATCCGATGGGAGTCTTGGTAGTGAATGAGCCGTGTTATTTATGTCAGCTTTAACACATACCACCTGTCCGTGTATTCCTTTTTGGCATCCTTTAATGAGTGAAATCATCTTCATGAATGGAATAGCAGGAGATATGAGATGTCTTTCTAACATATTCAATTCGGACAGTTGAGGGGGTTGCTCGTGTAGGTTCAGTTTGTTTACACAAGCTAATGTTGGTACAGTCTGTTTTGTTTTTATTGTTCGATGGCATGTTATACAAATCCATGCTTCACGCTCAGTATTACTATTGCTGGTCGGTAGTCTTTCGAACAGTGTACCAGATGGCAGGGCTTTCCGTAACGCACGTTGATTGTACTTGTCGGTGTTTAATGCTATAACCTGTCGTTTGAAGTTAATACGCCGGCATATCTCGCACTTGTATATCAATTGTTGAGCGTGGCAAGACTTCTGGAATTTTGCAACAACAGTGGCCATATTTGAATTGTTATTCAATCTATTGGTTTTTGTTTGTTGTATTTTTGCTCTTTTGATTACAGGATCAGCATAGTGTGTTTTTGATTGCTGGCATTTTTGTTGCCTATTTACAGGATCATCATAGTGTGTTTTTGATTGCTGGCATTTTTGTTGCCTATTTACAGGATCATCATAGTGTGTTTTTGATTGCTGGCATTTTTGTTGCCTATTTACAGGATCAGCATAGTGTGTTTTTGATTGCTGGCATTTTTGTTGCCTATTTACAGGATCATCATAGTGTGTTTTTGATTGCTGGCATTTTTGTTGCCTATTTACAGGATCATCATAGTGTGTTTTTGATTGCTGGCATTTTTGTTGCCTATTTACAGGATCATCATAGTGTGTTTTTGATTGCTTGCGTGCTAAATGGCGTTTTCTTTTCCCCTTTACAGGATCTGCATAGTTTCGTTTTGATTGCCGGAGTTTCCTTCTTTTTACACGTTGATATCTAAGTTTAGAATAAGCTTGCTGCTTAGCTAGCAGTTGATCTTTGTCTATTTGCGATTGATTTTTCGTAGCAGTTTGCTCAACGGGCATCAATCCATTCCATGATGAACAACTCGGTTGATCTAAAGGTAATGGTATTGTCTGATCTAAGTGATTGCAGAATTGTGGGGTTGGGACATTGCAAGTGTCTTCATTGGATTGCACTGTGATTGGTTGAATTGTTACCAGTGTCGATGCTGGAAGATTTAATGAAATGCATAAACAGTGGATATACTTATACAAGTTATGTATATCTGGAAAGTACAATGCTATTGCAGAACCTTCTGAAGTACATAAGCCATTGTCATTTCTGGAATGCGAGTCAAAAAACAGGTATTGATCCGACTGATCCTTGTACATAGCCATCATGTATGAAGTGCCCAAAATTAGAATATTCTTAGTATGATCAAGAAATGCTTGTTGCAATATAACATCCAATGGTTCAAAAGCACTACCAGGGGTTGAAGCAATTCTTCCGGTAACAGCAGTCTCATATTGTACACAGGGGCGGCGCCAGGGTATTTTGATAGGGGGGGCAAATTATTGGTTGTCCTAAAATAAAAATAAATTGTATATAAATGCATTTTTGTTAGTGATGTGCGAAGCACCAAGGTGCGAAGCACCGCGCTCCGCGCTAGCGCGGACAGGGGGGAGTCTGAGGGGGGATGTGCCCCCCTCAGCGTTAGAACTTTTTTCAATTTTCGAACCCATTTGGTGCGATTTGGTGTGTACTTTTGACCGATTTTTGGTTGAAAAGCCATCACTTCATTTCCAATAAATATTGGCTTTTTATCAAAATTAGACAGATGTTTCGTTATATGCAAGAAAGAAGTTGTGCATACTGATGAAATTTTCTAACAATGTTATGTTGAAAAAACTGTCTCGTGGTTGGTAACGGCGAATGGAAGTTTTTTTTTAAATACATATTTATACATTGTTAACCCGTATAGCAAAATAAAGCTATTTTATGTAGCATTTTTACGCTTTAGGTTCGTTATTTATTTATTTTCGACCATGGTTTCTCATACTATTTGTATAAGAATTTGGTTTCGATTCCCTCGACTGACGCCTTAAAATTTAAAATATATATATATATATTCCCCGAAATGGGTTACCCGAATGTTAGTCAAATGTTTATTTATCTTCAGTTTTATGAAAGCGAAATAAAAGTACACGATTGATGACGACAGGAAAGCTATTGATGATATAGCAGTATCCTGCGGACGCCGGACGGTCATGATATTGGTCAAAGTTTCCAACATCAGTGAGGGCGGGCGATATGCTGCTCGTTTTACAGACGATGCCGGACACGGGCTATTTCACGAATTAACGAAGGACAAACAAATGGTTAACGACGATATTTCTTTTTTATGTTGGTCTAGGTCATTTTATCATTATTGATCACATTATCAACTCATCATCTTCATCTTCAAATGTTATAGGCTCCAGTGACGTAGCTAGGTTATTGATATTGGGTGGCGCTAAATAAAATGAACCGACAAGATTGTTATGAGTCAAGATATGCGCGCATAGCGCGCGAATTTTTTTGACTTTACACCTATGTTTGGCACGATTGAGATACATTTTGGCTGTAAACAAGCTTGTTCCAACGAATATTGCATTTCGGGGTAATAACATATGCGCGCGTAGCGCGCGAAATTTTTTCATCTATGTACTTTTGACCATCATAATTCGGGTCAAATGAACCGACCGTGCCAATCTCAACCGACACGACGTCAATATTGGGGGGGGGGCGATGGCCCCCCCCCCCCTCTGGCTACACCATTGATAGGCTCCTCTGTTTTCCTTCCTTTCCTCTTTTCTTTCCTCTTTTTTTTCCTCCTTTCTTTCCTCCTTTCTTTCCTCTTTTCTTTCCTCTTTTCTTTCCCTTTTCTTTTCTTTCCCTTTTTTTCCTTTTTTCCCATCCTTCTATAGGGGGGGCTAAAGCCCCCCCTGCCCCCCCTGTGGCGCCGCCGCTGATTGTACATTATATATACGGTTATCTTTAGCAAAAGTGGTAGGAAGTTGTTCAATTTCCAGATATTTATCATCGGTGTTAAGTTCACCTCTGGCTTCCAATTCTGAAGCAATGATGTTGTAGAGTTCATCTCCATTACGCAATACTTCATCGATATCCTTTTGCAACAGTGTATCAAATTTCTCGTCAATTTCACATAACATTACAAGTGAATTACATGGACATTGGCGACCACTTGATTCTTCTGAAAATTGGTTATCACCTTGGTTAAAATGTCCCCGAACCTTCCTTGAAAACACCACTTCATCAATACTCGTTACATTTGGGATACATTGGATTACTTGAGCCTCGTGATTTCTGTTGGAAATGTTTGAGTTTGGAAATAGGGGAATCTCTTCTGAAGTAGACGCTAGTTCGACTCGTGCCTTTACTTTATGACGTGGCATTGAGGTGATCTGGTCGGCGTTTTTGTTGCTTTTGCGTGAAATGGATGAGAGTTTGGCAGCTCGTGATTTAGAGTTGCGGCGAGGCATTGTCTTTCTTATGTTGGTTCTTTCAAGTATTTCTTATTGTGTTTCTTATTGTGTTTGTCTTAAAGCTGTCACTTTTCAGTTAAGACTTAAGACCCTTTTGTTAAGGTGCTGTTAAGGAATATTATAAGGACTAGAATGTATCTTGTATAGACTGTTTCTTTTATAGAATGTTTCTCTTATAGACTGTTTCTAATTAAGTATTTCAGAAAGTCTTCTAAATTCCTGGGTTACCGGAGGTATTCCGAACTCTTGGGTTACATGAAGGATTCCTTTCTGTAATGATTTTTTTCCAACTTATTTTTCCGATTCTTAATGTCTTAAAAAGGACTCACACGACAATAATATTGTTCCAGGTATTTAATGTCTCAAAGTGCAAATGTATCCAAGTTATAGCTTGTAAGAGTACTAGACTGTTTTTCCTCTTATAGATTCTTTTTCCACTCATATACTGTGTTGTCTCTTACTAAGGCGTTATTAAGGACTATTTTAAAGGACTAAAATGTTTCTTTTATAGATTGTTTTTCTTGTAGACTGTTTCTGTTATAGAGTATTCACGTTATATACTATTTCTCTTATAATGTTTCTAAGTTAGTTCTCCAGTAAGTATTCTGAGCTTGTTTTCCAGTAAGTATTCTGAGCTTGTTTTCCAGTAAGTATTCCGCCGAGCTTGTTTTCCAGTAAGTATTCCGCCGAGTTTGTTTTATTCTGCCGTTATTTCAAGGAGGTATTCAAAGAAAGGTTCCAAAGTAAAGGTATTCCAAGAAGGTATTCCAAGAAAGGAATGGAAGAGAAGGTATTCCAAGAAAGGAATGGAAGAGAAGGTATTCCAAGAAAGGAATGGAAGAGAAGGTATTCCAAGAATGGAATGGAAGATAGTTAGAGAAGAGACAGACAAACAAACATCGAGTACAATGTACATAAAGGGGTGGGAAAACAGAGGTTATGAATAAAAGAAAAAAGAAAAAAATGGTTAGTTCGTTATTCAATTTGACAATTTTATTTATAAATACGTGTTGGTGATGAGATATACTTAGCCTGGCATATTTACAAGTGGATGTAGGTACCAATACTTTCCTTACTTTGTTTATTTCAATTATGACCCGAGAGGTGGACGTCGGCGTGTTTGAGTTAGGGTGAATGTTAAGGTTTGCATTTGAATTGGGATATCATGCACAACAATACATTGCACATAATATAAAATGCACTGGATCATAGTCATCCTTTGTAAGAGAGAGAGACGAGTGTCTCTTGAATCAATAACAAAAATCTTTCTTCATTATCCTTCAAGACAAAGGTCAAGTCATTCCCATAAATGTACAAGAAGTAAAAACATCGAAAGAGTCAGGGTTAAGTCATTAAGTAGTATAGGTATAAATTTGACAGTCCAGCTTAACTTAGAATCAGAATAAAGTCAAGTATGGAATATCTCGGAAAACTACCAATAATTAACACTACAGATTTTCAAAACGTGGGTCAAGTCACATCAAGCCAACTCTTTCTCACTTTTGTTCAAGATAAAGTCGGGTCAATTCAAACAATAGAGGAAGTTAAGTCACCGAATAGCTCTCAAATTCATACTAAACATAAAACTGTTCCGTAATCGTTCATGCACATAAAGTCATTCTTCTAGGATCGAATCGAAACACATCGGATCTCTCATTTATTACAAACTACAGATAAAAGTTAATCACAATAACGAAGTAGATAACACTTTTAAACACTGGGCCATTATTGGATCTTTTGAGATTTCACCAGATTTCGAAACAAGAACCCAAAACATCCAATATCTACTTTTACAGTGTGTCTTAATTAGAGAATCCGTCAGTAACCACGTGAAACCCCGCATGAAACTGAGGTGAACCCGAGTAACAATGCACAGGCGGGTTGACGTTGTTAAACATCCTAAGTTAAGTAATACCTTCAAAGATGGCTTAATACAAATCTTCCTGCACACTATATAATGGATAAATGCTGAAAGGTGAGGTGACAGCTTGTAATTGTCTGTGTATTTTCACTGATGCCTAATAAGCAGCTTGCGATTTTACTTGGCTTAGGACAACTATGGATGAAAAGTAAGATAGATACAAACAAAACCGAAAGATTAATTGAGATAACAAATGCATTTATATTACTCGTCAATTCAAGTTGCACACAATATAGATCTAATTCATCTGTACAATGTAATTGTATTATTGTTTTACAGAGTGTACGCCCTATATATCATGCACAGACTTACCATTTCCATGTATGCACGGCTGTAAGGGAAAAGTTTTATGCTACACTCGTAGCTTTTATTCAAACAACATCAAACTTAATAATAATTAACATAGTTCATACACTAGTCACTACCTCTCAAGATTATTCTAATATTTGGCGTAGTATGGATAGAAACATTGGATCTCTCACAATATTACAAACAACAGTTTAAAAATAATCACACATTACAAATAGTTTGGTCGCATCTTCCATAGAGAACAGCACTGCACGCAGAGCCATACACACAGAACTCGTCCACTGCAAGTCTATGGACTATCATACATTACTTCCGCATACCTGGCGCTGTTTAGTTTTGATGTGAGATGCTCACCCACCATTGTGAACAGAATTTAATAAGATCAATTTTTGATATAGCATTCGAAAGTCAAGGTTAAAATGACAACCCCGTACCTCATTCCTCCACCCGCTCTAAAATATAATCAGTCAACGTGTGCCTGAATGCTGTGTACAGGGCTACCATTCATTACTTCCACATTCCTTGAGCAGTTTAGTTTTGATGATGAGATGCTCACCATGTGTGCAGAATTTAATAAGATTAATTTTGATAGGTCATTCGAAAGTCAAGGTTAAAATACCCCCCCCCCCCCCTATAAAATATAAGGTCGCATTTTCTATACTGGGTACCATAAAAAGGTGGTGCTGTAACATTTCAACTACAAGTTACGTCTTTGAAGGTACATATTGTTCTTATTTGTTATCACACAGACTTAAATTTGGTCTTATTTTAAAGAGAAATGATACAGCTTTTATTTTCTATAAAAGAAAATTATTTCAAATGATTCTGTTAATTGTCACAGTTCGTTAAGTATAATTAGTCAGGGGTGGTGGGGGGTGCGGAGGAGGAGGGTGCGGAGGAGTAAGAGGTAAAAATACCACATTTCTCAGGGAAGGGGTGACTGGATCATAATTTTGACAGTGGGAATGGCTTCCTTGACCCTAAATCTACATGGCAAGATATAAAAAAATTCTATAAAGTCTGTAAGATGGTCAAAATTTATCAAAATGTGTAATTCATGACCTCCGTTGACCCCAACCTCAAAAAATCCATTTTTTAGCCATAACTGTGTCAGATACCATCCGATCATCCTGAAAATGGTGTCAAAATGCTCAGGAGATCACATTCTATCAAATATTGGGCAGTACTGAGGACATAATTGTTTTTATAAGATAGTATTTTGCCAAACAAAATCAACTAAATTTTGGACACCCTGTAAATAGACTTTTGGATTCGTAATCTAATTTAATTCGCATATGCCTGGATGGGTATTCGGATGAACTGTATAGGTAATGTATCAATGCTTTTTTTAATCAAGAAACAGAAGTAATTAATCAAAAAAACCTTTTTATTAATATTTTGCTTGTTCTACCCTGTATAATTTTAAGCCACCCTGTATAATCAACATTATTTTGTGCTATTTGCATCCACTTTAGTATAAGCTTTCAGAATATATATACTTTAACTGACTTAAAATGTACAGTTTCCAAGTTATTGTGCCTAAACTGAAGAAGGATGACTAATCATGGAAAAAAGGGCATGTTACACAAATTGTACCCAGTATAAAAAATGCGACCATAATCAGTCAACGGACGACCAACCGGTTAAACAAACAAACAAACTAACAAACAGACTTGAATCTGCACCCAATTATTAAAAAATAGTTTGAAAAAGATTGAAAGTCTCACAGCAATTTAAGAAAAGCAAAAAAGCACGGACGGTTCAGTGGTAGAATTCTCGCCTGCCACGCGGGAGGTCCGGGTTCGATTCCCGGCCTGTGCATACTTTTTTGGATATTCTAAAAGAGGTGTCTCTGCATGCTGTGTGCAAGGATGGTGTGTGTGAATAAATATTGGTGTCCTTGGTTATGGTATAGTGGTCAATACAAAATACAAATGTGACTCAGCCTGTAGAGATTTTTTGTACTGAATAACAAATTAAATAAAGCTTTTAAACACTGGGCCATATCCGTTGTTGAGACTTCGCCAGTGCGCCAAAAAAAAGGAGCCTAAAACACCCAATATGTACTTTTAAGAGAATCCGTCAGTAACCAGGTGAAACCGAGGTGAACAGTGGCGGCTCAATTCCCCCCCCCCCCCCCCTCCCAGTCACAAGCCTTGCCCTTCCAACTGCCCCCCCCCCAGTTTCAAATGAAAAATAGGCTAAAAATAGCTTTTAGACTTAGTTTTAGATCAAAAATTTTACGCGCGAATTGTGACCCCATTTTTTTCTTCTTGCCCCACGTTTGCCCCCCAGAATGTAAATGCTGTTGCCGCCACTAAAAGATGAACCTGAATAACAATGCACAGACGGGTCTACTTCATTAAACAACCCAAGTTTAGAAATACCTTGAAAGATGGCTTAATCAAAAATTCCAGCACACTATCTATATCGAAAACAAAAACAAATTGGGGCTCATTATTGGCTATTTGAACTATTTTGGCGTGTATCGTACAAAAAAAACTTTTTTCCCATCCCATTAGAAGGCGATCCGATTTGAGGGGTCAAATGGGTTGTGGTTTCACCGGTTTATAACAGCTATATCATACTTAGATCAAAATGTGATATAATATCGAAAACAAAAACAAATTGGGGCTCATTATTGGCTATTTTGACTATTTTGGCCTGAATTGTACGAAAAACCTCGTAAAAGTATGACAAATTACCTCAGGGGTTAATCAAATAAATAGATGTGACCATAAGGGCTGGGCTGGTGATAAACTCATGTACAAAAAAGTGTGCATGCAGTCAAAAGCAGCCAGCCTTTTACATATTCAAAGCAAACAAAAACAAGTTTACAAATCAAATAACATGTGTGTGATGCCACAAGTTAAACAATTTATTTTGAATAGCCTATACGTTGTGGACAAACTGCCCCCACCCCCTTTCATAGTTATGCCCACACACAAAAATTAACATTAGGGACGCACCATGTTGATTTCCAGGGGGGGGGGGGGGAGGGAGAATAAACTACTCCTTCTCTAAAATCTATGATGGGAGTTGGGGTCAGATGGATTACATTTTTAAGATTTTCTTTACATTGACTTGGGTGGGTCATTTTTTTAATATTTTTTTTACTCAGCAGTGGTTCAATTTTTTTTTTTTTTTTTAGGGGGGGGCGGGGGGATAGTGGGGAAAGTTGTTTATTTTTCAGAAAACTCCCCCCCCCTCACCTGAGTATCTTATGGTGCATCCCTTATGGGTTCCCTGTACTATTTGTAGACGGCGGCGCTTTTTAGAAAATACACCATTTCCCTGGTATTTCGGTATGAAACAGATGGTTTAAATTACTTGCCATTTCATGAAATGGTTATATAACAAAACTTGTCTCTTTCTCTTTATTACAAAACATGTCTCTTTCTTTTAGACCGCCACCATTTCATTTCAATGGACTTTTTATTTTGTCTATAGGGTGATATTTTGTTTGAAAAGTTGGCAGCAAATAATGTGCAAAACTATAGGATAGCCTAGGTTTAAACTTCTCAATCATCTTTTTTTTAAACGTATGAGTGACTGAACGTTTGCAAAAGACAAAAAGAAAATGTCAAAATGGGCTAGGGTTGACCCCTTTTTTACTGAAGAGCGATATTTTGTTTGAAAAGTTGACAGCAAATAATTTGAAAAACTATAGGATAGCCTAGGTTTAAACTTCTGAATCATTTTGTTTTAAATTCATGACTGAACGATTGCAAAAGAAAAAAATTGAAAATTGCAATATCTTCAAAAAAAGGAAGCAAGAGGGGACAGCAACATGTTTTTTATTTTTCTTAGTCTTACCTTAACTTAATAGGCCTTTAAAACCTTGTACAAATTATTGTGTGTGTGGGGGGGGGGGGGGGGGTAAAATATTCAACATCTGAGTAGGGCGGGTCATAAAATTAGACACTTTAATTTCTGAGGTCTTAAAAAAATAACAACGATAAATGAGATGTTTAGTACAGCCCGGCCCTTTTTTGGGCAAAACACTGTAACTGTAACACATACAATGCCTTTTAACATGATTTATTTCATTATTTTCATTTATATACACAATGTAATGTAAACAATCATTAAAATGCCCTAAATTATGTGTATAGGTTGAATGTACAAACACTGTATCTCACTGAGTTACAGTATTTTGCACAAAAAACACGCACTCATTTACACGCACAATCCACACAACACCGACATACAGTGTTTTGTCAAAAACACACGCACTTATTTACATGCACACTCCACGTAACACCGGCATACAGTGTTTTCCACCAAAAAAAAAGGTAAATGTGCATACAAACACCTGTGTTAGGGGGTGCTATCTTGAAAAGGCAGCACCTACGGGACTAGTTTCTCGTTAGTGTGATACCGAATGTGTATACTGTTAGGTGACCCTTCTTTTCAAAAGATTTTTGACAATTGACACTATGTGGTTTCACTTTGGTGTGTGACCGAATGTGTACCGTTAGGTGACCCTTCCGTGCAAAATATTTTTGACAATATTCATATTGATGTGATTTCTCTTTGGTGTGTGACAGAATGTGTACTGCTAAATGACTCTTGTGTGCAAAGTTGTTCTGACAATATTCACATTGATAGGGTTTCTCTTTAGTGAGTGTCTGAACATGTACGGTCAGAGTACCCTTTTGTGGAAAATATTTCGGACAATATTCACATTGATGCGATTTCTCTTCGGTGTCAGACCGAATGTGTTGTGTTAGGTGACTATATTTGCGAAGCATTTTGTACAATACTCACACTGGTAGGGTTTCTCTTTGGTGTGAAACCGAATTTGTTAATGCTAAAGTAAAACAAAAGCCGATGTTGTGATAATGCGGGGTCCTTGGGGAATTAGTTTGCATGAGGGTAGCTTGATATAATTAAAATGAAAGATAATCTCTTGTTCTTTGCTCAGAATGTTACAAAATATTCAGTATCGATCACCAGAAAATTTATCACGTGGATGAACGCACTTGCTCGGAAGTGGTCAGAAGTCGAGCGTTCGGGCTGAAAATAGGGGTGGCGCTGTTTAAATGATCATACCGAAAAATCTAGAACACTAACACTTCTTGACGATTTTATGAAATTTTAATATTGGTTTATTAGAATGAAACATTCGGGACATTCCAAAACTCGGTAATAAGGACCTAAAATCGAGACTCTTTTAGCCCATATTTACATGTACATGATGTAATCCAATGGGCGATATCTTTAGTGGTGTGCCCCCTTAACAATGTAAATCAACAGCAAAAGAACACCTTGCTTAAAGGTATATTATGTGATCTTTTCCAGGGGTGATCTTTTCCAGGGGCGCCTTCAATCCTCGAGAGAAAAAAAATTGGAATCAGATATTTTTGCAGATTTACATTTCTAATCATAAATCATGAATACCTTCCAAGTTTAGTTACAGGGCGATACAACTCCTAATTACTTCACAATCAAATAATATCACAATGCGGAAATGGAGTTAGATTTCCATTCACACATCTTAGGACTCAGTACTACAAAAGACATACGTGACAGAATCAACAAATTATATTAAGGATTAACAAATTACTTGAGAAAAAGGGGATGCAACCGTCTGTTTACTTCCGAATTCAGCAGAGCGCACACCAGCCCGAGCACAGCATGATCAGTTAGTTACATTTTTAAAAAAACAATCCCCATGATCCTACCTTTAATTTGCCTTTATATGATGTGAAAATGCCGTGAATAAACTTATTCTAGCACCCTTATCCTAACCAGTCAAAACCAATTTATGAAGAAATATGATTTTCAACACAAACATTTAGTATAGAGTTGTTTTTCGTAATTATTCGTTAGACGAACGATCTTGTGTTGACGCGTTTTAAAGCACACATGAAGCTCGAGTGACCGTTCGTGTTTTTTTGTAACGTATGATCAATGAGCTTGATACCGTTGCCGTTCCATTTACAATCATAGGATCCTAAATCTTGCTTTGGAAATTTGATGTTTTAAAAAACAAAAATGTCTTTAAAAAAGTGAGGCACTTACATTTTGAATAAAGGGAGTACAAATTTACATTTGGACCCCTTGTGACCTTTTCTTGACCTTTGACCCCAAGATCGTGATTAACGATTAGACAAGTCCGGTGTCTTTACTACACCTGCATAGTTCAATGACCCTTCTCTGTGTGAAATGGCATATTTGTTGGAAAAGCATCCAACCTATGAACATTGATACGAGGAATATTTTGACCAATTTTAGGTGAAAATCACGTTTTGACCCCTAGTGCCTTTTCTTGACCTTTGACCCCAAACTTGTAATTGACTTTTTTTCTTGGCTTATCAATGCGCACAAGAAAAAAGTAGTCCCGTTAAATCGGAGCATGTCTTTAGATTTTCACCTGTGTAGTTCAATGACCTCTAGTGACCCCATGTGACATGTCACTTTTAGTGCAGGAGCAACCTATATGAACAAGGACAAGAGGAATCTTTTGACCAATTCTTACAATCATCAGTCATTTTCCCTCGGACAAGTAGCATTTTGAGTGAATTGAGTGAACATTTACATTTTTACCCCTAGTGACCTTTTCTTGACCTTTGACCCAAAACTTGTAGTTGACTTTTTTGCTTGGCTGATCAATGCGCACAAGAAAAAAGTAGTCCCGTCAAAATCGGAGCATGTCTTAAGATTTTCACCTGTATAGTTCAATGACCTCTAGTGACCTCGTGTGACATGTCACTTTTAGTGGAGAAGGACCCTATATGGACATGGATAAGAGGAATCTTTTGACTAATTCTGACAATCATAGGTCATTATCTCTTGGACAAGTAGTATTTTGAGTGCGAGGAGTGAAAATGTACATTTTGACCCCTAGTGACCTTTTCTTGACCTTTGATCTTAACGGTGTGATTGATTTTTGTTCTTGTCTCATCAATGCCCACAAAATAAAAGAAACCCGGTTAAAATCGGAGCATGCGTTATATTTCCCCCCTGTAAAGTTCAATGACCCCTAGTGACCCTGTTTGACATGTCACTTTTAGTGTGGAAGGACCCTATATGAACATTGATCCAAGGAATCTTTTGACCAATTCTGAGTATCATCAGTCATTTTCCCTCGGACAAGTAGGGTTTTGAGTGAATGGAGTAAAATTTACATTTTGACCCCTAGTGACCCCAAATATTTTTTAATTTTAAAAACCGTTCTTTTGTACATGCGTACGGTCAAAAGGAATATGTGGACCAATTTTGACGATCCTAGGTCATTTCACTAAATTGGAAATGCGTTTTAAGTGAAAATCACGTTTTGACCCCTAGTGACCCCTGTGTGACCTTTGACCCCTTATGCTTTACAACCTGAGTAGTGGTGCACATAAGAGTTCTTATGACCAAATATGGTCAAAATCGGCTCAATGGTTACGGAGCTATAGGTCCCATGATGGAAGAAAGAAGAAGACGAAGAAGAAGAAACAGGACAAATACAGTATATTAGTCGTTTCTCGACTAATATAACTAGACATGGACTGTGATCGGAGATCACGAATATTAGTCGGGTGTGTTACATGTTAACCCCTTCGAGTGGTAAACGGAGTAAATAAATACAGTTGAACCCCTAGTGACCTTTTCTTGACCTCTGACCCAAAACTTGTAATTGACTTTTTTGCTTGGCTGATCAATGCGCACAAGAAAAAGGTAGTCCCGTCAAAATCGGAGCATGTTTTAAGATTTTCACCTGTAAAGTTCAATGACCTCTAGTGACCCCGTGTGACATGTCACTTTTAGTGGAGAAGGACCCTATATGAACATGGATGAGAGGAACCTTTTGACTAATTCTGACAATCATAGGTCATTTCCTCTCGGACAAGTAGCATTTTGAGTGAATGGAGTGAAAATTTACATTTTGACCCCTAGTGACCCCAAATATTTTTTGATTTTAAAAACCGAACTATTGTACATGCGTACGGTCAAAAGGAATATGTTGACTAATTCTGACGATCCTAGGTCATTTCACTAAATTGCAAATGCGTTTTTAGTGAAAATCACGTTTTGACCCCTAGTGACCTTTTCTTGACCTCTGACCCAAAACTTGTAGTTTACTTTTTTGTTTGGCTGATCAATGCGCACAAGAAAAAAGTAGTCTTGTCAAAATCGGAGCATGTCTTAAGATTTTCACCTGTATAGTTCAATGACCTCTAGTGACCTCGTGTAACATGTCACTTTTAGTGGAGAAGGACCCTATATGGACATGGATAAGAGGAATCTTTTGACTAATTCTGACAATCATAGGTCATTATCTCTTGGACAAGTAGTATTTTGAGTGCGATGAGTGAAAATGTACATTTTGACCCCTAGTGACCTTTTTTTGACCTTTGATCTTAACGGTATGATTGACTTTTGTTCTTGTCTCATTAATGCCCACAAAATAAAAGAAACCCGGTTAAAATCGGAGCATGCGTTATATTTTCCCCTTGTAAAGTTCAATGACCCCTAGTGACCCTGTTTGACATGTCACTTTTAGTGTGGAAGGACCCTATATGAACATTGATCCAAGGAATCTTTTGACCAATTCTGAGTATCTTCAGTCATTTTCCCTCGGACAAGTAGGGTTTTGAGTGAATGGAGTAAAATTTACATTTTGACCCCTAGTGACCCCAAATGATTTTTAATTTTAAAAACCGTTCTTTTGTACATGCGTACGGTCAAAAGGAATATGTTGACCAATTCTGACGATCATAGGTCATTTCACTAAATTGCAAATGCGTTTTTAGTAAAAATCACGTTTTGACCCCTAGTGACCCCTGTGTGACCTTTGACCCCTTATGCTTTTCAACCTGAGTAGTGGTGCACATAAGGGTTCTTATGACTAAATATAGTCAAAATCGGCTCAATGGTTATGGAGCTATAGGTCTCATGACAGAAGAAAAAAAGATTTCTTGTTTTTGTCAACCAAATACAAAAACATACTAGACATAAGCTGCGATCGGAGATCGCGGATATTAGTCTGGCGTATTACATTTTGCCCCTTGACCCAAAGTTCACGATCAGAGGAATCTTTTGACCTATTCTGACAATCATCAGTCATTTTCACTCGGACAAGTAGCATTTTGAGTAAATTGAGTGAAAATTTACATTTTGACCTCTAGTGACCCCAAAAAAAAATCGATTCAAAAAACCAAACTATATTTTATGAAGACGGTCATGATAAATATGATGACCAATTTTGACGTCCCTGGGTCGTTTTAATAAAATGCAATGGCGTTTTTAGTGAAAATCACGTTTTGACCCCTAGTGACCTTTTCTTGACCTTTGACCCCAAACTTATGATTGACTTTTTTTCTTGGCTTATCAATGCGCGCAAGAAAAAAGTAGTTCCGTCGAAATCGGAGCATGTCTTAAGATTTTCACCTGTATAGTTCAATGACCTCTAGTGACCCCGTGTGATATTTCACTTTTAGTGCAGGAGCAACCTATATGAACATGGTCAAGGGGAATCTTTTGACCAATTCTGACAATCATCAGTCATTTTTCCTCGGACAAGTAGCATTTTGAGTGAATGGAGTGAACATTTACATTTTGACCCCTAGTGACCTTTTCTTGACCTTTGACCCAAAACTTATGATTGACTTTTTTTCTTGGCTTATCAATGCGCACAAGAAAAAAGTAGTCCCGTTAAAATCGGAGCATGTCTTAAGATTTTCACCTGTAAAGTTCAATGACCCCTAGTGACCCCATGTGACATGTCACTTTTAGTGGAGGAGCAATTAATATGAACATGGATGGGAGGAATCTTTTGACTAATTCTGAGTATCATCAGTTACTTTCCCTCGGACAAGTAGGGTTTTGAGTGAATGGAGTAAAATTTACATTTTGACCCCTAGTGACCCCAAATGATTTTTAATTTTAAAAACCGTTCTTTTGTACATGCGTACGGTCAAAAGGAATATGTGGACCAATTTTGACGATCCTAGGTCATTTCACTAAATTGCAAATGCGTTTTAAGGTGAAAATCACGTTTTGACCCCTAGTGACCCCTGTGTGACCTTTGACCCCTTATGCTTTGAAACCTGAGTAGTGGTGCACACAAGTGTACTTGTGACCAAGTTTGATCAAAATCGGCCCAACGGTTACGGCGCAGGAGGTCAGAGGTCAGAAGGCCAAGAAGAAGAAACAGCACGAATACAGTATATTAGTCGTTTCTCGACTAATATAACTAGACATGACCTGTGATCGGAGATCACGAATATTAGTCGGGTGTGTTACATGTTAACCCCTTCGAGTGGTAAATGGAGTAAATAAATACAGTTGAACCCCTAGTGACCTTTTCTTGACCTCTGACCCAAAACTTGTAATTAACTTTTTTGCTTGGCTGATCAATGCGCACAAGAAAAAGGTAGTCCCGTCAAAATCGGAGCATGTTTTAAGCTTTTCACTTGTAAAGTTCAATGACCTCTAGTGACCCCGTGTGACATGTCACTTTTAGTGGAGAAGGACCCTATATGAACATGGATGAGAGGAACCTTTTGACTAATTCTGACAATCATAGGTCATTTCCTCTCGGACAAGTAGCATTTTGAGTGAATGGAGTGAAAATTTACATTTTGACCCCTAGTGACCCCAAATATTTTTTGATTTTAAAAACCGAACTATTGTACATGCGTACGGTCAAAAGGAATATGTTGACCAATTCTGACGATCCTAGGTCATTTCACTAAATTGCAAATGCGTTTTTAGTGAAAATCACGTTTTGACCCCTAGTGACCTTTTCTTGACCTCTGACCCAAAACTTGTAATTGAGTTTTTTGCTTGGCTGATCAATGCGCACAAGAAAAAAGTAGTCTTGTTAAAATCAGAGCATGTCTTAAGATTTTCACCTGTATAGTTCAATGACCTCTAGTGACCTCGTGTAACATGTCACTTTTAGTGGAGAAGGACCCTATATGGACATGGATAAGAGGAATCTTTTGACCAATTCTGACAATCATAGGTCATTATCTCTTGGACAAGTAGTATTTTGAGTGCGAGGAGTAAAAATGTACATTTTGACCCCTAGTGACCTTTTATTGACCTTTGATCTTAACGGTATGATTGACTTTTGTTCATGTCTTATCAATGCCCACAAAATAAAAGAAACCCGGTCAAAATCGAAGCATGCCTTATATTTTTCCCCTGTAAAGTTCAATGACCTCTAGTGACCTCGTTTGACATGTCACTTTTAGTGTGGAAGGACCCTATATGAACATTGATCAAAGAAATCTTTTGACCAATTCTGAGTATCATCAGTCATTTTCCCTCGGACAAGTAGGGTTTTGAGTGAATGGAGTAAAATTTACATTTTGACCCCTAGTGACCCCAAATGATTTTTAATTTTAAAAACCGTTCTTGTGTACATGCGTACGGTCAAAAGGAATATGTGGACCAATTTTGACGATCCTAGGTCATTTCACTAAATTGCAAATGCGTTTTTAGTGAAAATCACGTTTTGACCCCTAATGACCCCTGTTTGACATTTGACCCCAAGGTCATGATTGACTTTTTTTCTTTTTTTGTCAATGCGCACAAAATGTCCGAGTTTGAGCAAAATCGGAGCATGTTGAATCACGTTTTGACCCCTAGTGACCCCTGTGTGACCTTTGACCCCTTATGCTTTTCAACCTGAGTAGTGGTGCACATAAGGGTTCTTATGACCAAATATGGGCAAAATCGGCTCAACGGTTACGGAGCTATAGGTCCCATGACAGAAAAAGAAGAAGAAACAGGACGAATACAGTATATTAGTCGTTTCTCGACTAATATAACTAGACATGACCTGTGATCGGAGATCACGAATATTAGTCGGGTGTGTTACATGTTAACCCCTTCGAGTGGTAAATGGAGTAAATAAATACAGTTGAACCCCTAGTGACCTTTTCTTGACCTCTGACCCAAAACTTGTAATTGACTTTTTTGCTTGGCTGATCAATGCGCACAAGAAAAAGGTAGTCCCGTCAAAATCGGAGCATGTTTTAAGATTTTCACTTGTAAAGTTCAATGACCTCTAGTGACCCCGTGTGACATGTCACTTTTAGTGGAGAAGGACCCTATATGAACATGGATGAGAGGAACCTTTTGACTAATTCTGACAATCATAGGTCATTTCCTCTCGGACAAGTAGCATTTTGAGTGAATGGAGTGAAAATTTACGTTTTGACCCCTAGTGACCCCAAATATTTTTTGATTTTAAAAACCGAACTATTGTACATGCGTACGGTCAAAAGGAATATGTTGACCAATTCTGACGATCCTAGGTTATTTCACTAAATTGCAAATGCGTTTTTAGTGAAAATCACGTTTTGACCCCTAGTGACCTTTTCTTGACCTCTGACCCAAAACTTGTAATTGACTTTTTTGCTTGGCTGATCAATGCGCACAAGAAAAAAGTAGTCCGGTTAAAATCGGAGCATGTCTTAAGATTTTCACCTGTATAGTTCAATGACCTCTAGTGACCTCGTGTGACATGTCACTTTTAGTGGAGAAGGACCCTATATGGACATGGATAAGAGAAATCTTTTGACTAATTCTGACAATTATAGGTCATAATCTCTTGGACAAGTAGTATTTTGAGTGCGAGGAGTGAAAATGTACATTTTGACCCCTAGTGACCTTTTCTTGACCTTTGATCTTAACGGTATGATTGACTTTTGTTCTTGTCTCATCAATGCCCACAAAATAAAAGAAACCCAGTCAAAATCAGAGCATGCGTTATATTTTCCCCTTGTAAAGTTCAATGACCCCTAGTGACCCTGTTTGACATGTCACTTTTAGTGTGGAAGGACCCTATATGAACATTGATCGAAGGAATATTTTGACCAATTCTGAGTATCATCAGTCATTTTCCCTCGGACAAGTAGGGTTTGAGTGAATGGAGTAAAATTTACATTTTGACCCCTAGTGACCCCAAATGATTTTTAATTATAAAAACCGTTCTTTTGTACATGCGTACGGTCAAAAGGAACATGTTGACCAATTCTGAAGATCCTAGGTCATTTCACTAAATTGCAAATGCGTTTTAAGTGAAAATCACGTTTTGACCCCTAGTGACCCCTGTGTGACCTTTGACCCTATATGCTTTTCAACCTGAGTAGTGGTGCACACAAGGGTTCTTATGACCAAATATGGTTAAAATCGGGTCAATGGTTACGGAGCTATAGGTCCCATGACAGAAGAAGAAAGATTTCTTGTTTTTGTCAACCAAATACAAAAACATACTAGACATGACCTGTGATCGGAGATCACGAATATTAGTCGGGTGTGTTACATGTTAACCCCTTCGAGTGGTAAATGGAGTAAATAAATACAGTTGAACCCCTAGTGACCTTTTCTTGACCTCTGACCCAAAACTTGTAATTGACTTTTTTGCTTGGCTGATCAATGCGCACAAGAAAAAGGTAGTCCCGTCAAAATCGGAGCATGTTTTAAGATTTTCACTTGTAAAGTTCAATGACCTCTAGTGACCCCGTGTGACATGTCACTTTTAGTGGAGAAGGACCCTATATGAACATGGATGAGAGGAACCTTTTGACTAATTCTGACAATCATAGGTCATTTCCTCTCGGACAAGTAGCATTTTGAGTGAATGGAGTGAAAATTTACATTTTGACCCCTAGTGACCCCAAATATTTTTTGATTTTAAAAACCGAACTATTGTACATGCGTACGGTCAAAAGGAATATGTTGACCAATTCTGACGATCCTAGGTCATTTCACTAAATTGCAAATGCGTTTTTAGTGAAATCACGTTTTGACCCCTAGTGACCTTTTCTTGACCTCTGACCCAAAACTTGTAATTGACTTTTTTGCTTGGCTGATCAATGCGCACAAGAAAAAAGCAGTCTTGTTAAAATCGGAGCATGTCTTAAGATTTTCACATGTATAGTTCAATGACCTCTAGTGACCTCGTGTAACATGTCACTTTTAGTGGAGAAGGACCCTATATGGACATGGATAAGAGGAATCTTTTGACCAATTCTGACAATCATAGGTCATTATCTCTTGGACAAGTAGTATTTTGAGTGCGAGGAGTAAAAATGTACATTTTGACCCCTAGTGACCTTTTATTGACCTTTGATCTTAACGGTATGATTGACTTTTGTTCTTAACTTATCAATGCCCACAAAATAAAAGAAACCCGGTCAAAATCGAAGCATGCCTTATATTTTTCCCCTGTAAAGTTCAATGACCTCTAGTGACCTCGTTTGACATGTCACTTTTAGTGTGGAAGGACCCTATATGAACGATGATCAAAGGAATCTTTTGACCAATTCTGAGTATCATCAGTCATTTTCCCTCGGACAAGTAGGGTTTTGAGTGAATGGAGTAAAATTTACATTTTGACCCCTAGTGACCCCAAATGATTTTTAATTTTAAAAACCGTTCTTTTGTACATGCGTACGGTCAAAAGGAATATGTGGACCAATTCTGACGATCATAGGTCATTTCACTAAATTGCAAATGCGTTTTTAGTGAAAATCACGTTTTGACCCCTAGTGACCCCTGTGTGACCTTTGACCCCTTATGCTTTACAACCTGAGTAGTGGTGCACATAAGGGTTCTTATGACCAAATATGGTCAAAATCGGGTCAATGGTTACGGAGCTATAGGTCCCATGACAGAAGAAGAAGAAAGAAGAAGAAACAGGACGAAAACAGTATATTAGTCGTTTCTCGACTAATATAACTAGACATGACCTGTGATCGGAGATCACGAATATTAGTCGGGTGTGTTACATGTTAACCCCTTCGAGTGGTAAATGGAGTAAATAAATACAGTTGAACCCCTAGTGACCTTTTCTTGACCTCTGACCCAAAACTTGTAATTGACTTTTTTGCTTGGCTGATCAATGCGCACAAGAAAAAGGTAGTCCCGTCAAAATCGGAGCATGTTTTAAGATTTTCACTTGTAAAGTTCAATGACCTCTAGTGACCCCGTGTGACATGTCACTTTTAGTGGAGAAGGACCCTATATGAACATGGATGAGAGGAACCTTTTGACTAATTCTGACAATCATAGGTCATTTCCTCTCGGACAAGTAGCATTTTGAGTGAATGGAGTGAAAATTTACATTTTGACCCCTAGTGACCCCAAATATTTTTTGATTTTAAAAACCGAACTATTGTACATGCGTACGGTCAAAAAGAATATGTTGACCATTCCTGACGATCCTAGGTCATTTCACTAAATTGCAAATGCGTTTTTAGTGAAAATCACGTTTTGACCCCTAGTGACCTTTTCTTGACCTCTGACCCAAAACTTGTGATTGACTTTTTTGCTTGGCTGATCAATGCGCACAAGAAAAAAGTAGTCTTGTCAAAATCGGAGCATGTCTTAAGATTTTCACCTGTATAGTTCAATGACCTCTAGTGACCTCGTGTGACATGTCACTTTTTGTGGAGAAGGACCCTATATGGACATGGATAAGAGGAATCTTTTGACTAATTCTGACAATCATAGGTCATTATCTCTCGGACAAGTAGTATTTTGAGTGCGAGGAGTGAAAATGTACATTTTGACCCCTAGTGACCTTTTCTTGACCTTTGATCTTAACAATATGATTGACTTTTGTTCTTGTCTTATAAATGCCCACAAAATAAAAGAAACCCGGTCAAAATCGGAGCATGCCTTATATTTTCCCCCTGTAAAGTTCAATGACCTCTAGTGACCCCGTTTGACATGTCACTTTTAGTGTGGAAGGACCCTATATGAACATTGATCCAAGGAATCTTTTGACTAATTCTGAGTATCATCAGTCATTTTCCCTCAGACAAGTAGGGTTTTGAGTGAATGGAGTAAAATTTACATTTTGACCCCTAGTGACCCCAAATATTTTTTGATTTTAAAAACCGTTCTTTTGTACATGCGTACGACCAAAAGGAATATGTTGACCAATTCTGACGATCATAGGTCATTTCACTAAATTGTAAATGCGTTTTAAGTGAAAATCACGTTTTGACCCCTAGTGACCCCTATGTGACCTTTGACCCCTTATGCTTTTCAACCTGAGTAGTGGTGCACACAAGGGTTCTTATGACCAAATATGGTCAAAATCGGGTCAATGGTTACGGAGCTATAGGTCCCATGACAGAAGAAGAAAGAACTAGACATAAGCTGCGATCGGAGATCGCGGATATTAGTCTAGGTTTATAAGTGTTGCGGTCTTTGGATTTGGTAGTTAGAGAGCGGGGATGTGCGTATTTGTTGGAACCAATCAGCGTTCAGTTTTGATTTTAAAAACCGCACTATTGTATATGGGTACGGTCAACAGGAATATGTTGGCCAATTCTGACGATCCTAGGTAATTTCACTAAATTGCAACGGCGTTTTAAGTGAAAATCACTTTTTGACCCCTAGTGACCTTTTCTTGACCTTTGAAGAAAAAGGTAGTCCCGTCAAAATCGGAGCATGTTTTAAGATTTTCACCTGTAAAGTTCAATGACCTCTAGTGACCCCGTGTGACATGTCACTTTGAGGTTGATCGATCGTTAATACGTTTACGTTCATGTTAATATGAACGTTAAGTGGGGGACGTTTTAATCCGTGAACCCCAATGCACGGAACCTTGACAAAGTCAAGGCTTAACTTATGCATGGATTTTTCACAGAGATTCGCCCGTCTAATTGCGGGCAAATCCCCCTTTGAATTTTTGGTGAGAGAAATCGTCGGATTGCACTTAATATGAAAAGAAATATTTATACATGTTTTTATTTTGAAAAATTGTTGCAATTTAGATGTTATTCTGCTATAACAATTATGTTACTAAACCTTTTATGAATTGAAATACATGATAATTATGATCATACGCTTAATATAAATTGCTGAAAAGGATATCCATCTCTTCTCGGCCAATAATTCATGTACGAACAGGAGCAGTCAACATCATTTAGATTTATTATATACTGTGAATTTTCTACTCTTTACATCACTTAAATGCTGCATTTAGATAAACATTTGTTTCTCAGCCATTAACACAGTACCCCTGGTGACATATAATTGAATACATGGATTTGTGCAGTTCACGAAAAATTGTTTATATAGGTCTTGCCTTTATTTGGAAGATGGGGAATAGAACAACTATAATCACGATTCACGATGATCATTCATACTTTACTGCAATGAATACCGGGTCATGGTAGCTGTAATACGTTGTTAATACTGACGCATCATACTGAGCAGGGCAAGGCTTTATGTAAATGTGGTCAAGAAGTGTCCCTTTAGTAGTTGTTGGTTCAGATATTACTTGATGATATTGCCTGAATGGAGGTAATATAGCATCCTTTAGTAAATTGTGATTGAAATCGCCCGCAAATACTGCATACTCAATATCTAAAACCTCGGTTTGTGCGGTGATGCTGTACATTTCTGAACAAAATGCAGAAGTGGTGGTCGCTACGGGCTTGTATATGGCAGCTACCAATATGTCCGATGCTCCGTATGTTCTAATCGCAAGTGCATTGCAGTCTGTGCTCCGTGCAAGTGGAACCACCGTGTAGTTAACACTATTCTGAACATATATAGCTACGCCTTTACCTCTACCATAGTTAACCGTTTCAAGACAATATCCGTCTATTGATAAAGTGTCCTTGTCATCGCTATCTGTTAACCATGTCTCAGATAAACATATCACATGTGCTTTGCGGATTTCTGAATTCTTTCTCAGATCTTCAATATGGGCACGTAGGCTCTGTATGTTATGATGAGCGATAATGAAGTGTTTGTTGTGATCAACACTGACCAATGGATTGGCTCTGGAAAGGTTGCAGTAGGGCATCTTGGCAACTTCTGAGTCAATGTTCTGGTTACAAAAGATGCTTTGTGATTTATAGTCCGTTAAGTACATTCCATCTAGAGTTGTGACTCGACTTAACGCTACGTAAGCCATTGAAGTCCTTAGACCTTTCATGGAAATTACAGCTTGCTCAGTCGTCTGTCCCTGGACTTTGTGAATGGTTACACCCCATGCAAGTTTAAGAGGAACTTGTTCTCTCGTAGTACTATATGTCCGTCCTTTCATTTGAAATGTGTCTTTGCGAGGGACTATTGCGACACAGTCTGAATATTCTGGTGGCATACTTTGTGATTTTCGTGCATTCGCCCCAACTCGGTCATTGTCAAATTTTACGAACACAGCCTTTGGCATACGTGGTGAATTGCCGAATTCGATTCCCTTGATAATACCTGACACACCGTTGCATAGACCATCGGACACATCTACATTAGCTATAAGCATTGCTCGAGCATTCACTGCCAATTTAACTTCTGGCGCAAGATTCGTGTCATCTTTCTTGGATGTTTTGTGAGGAGTGTCATTAACTTTCAAAACTCGACCTCCCCTTTGGTCAACGTCAACAGCTATTACGGTATGTGTCTCTGTGTCCAAAGATTGAAGTTTTGCGTTATTGTAGGAATCAACGTCTGCGTTGAGGTAGAACAGGTGCAACGCATCTGGAGGGGCTGACAGTGTATTTGTATCTACTATCCGTGATTTCAGCAATTCCTCGTCTCCTTTATCAAGTGGTTTATCTTTGGTTCTAACACGGAGTCGGTTAAGCATTTGAGCAAACACAGCGTCATCTCTTTGGCGCATGATTTCTGTTAATTCAACTACTTGAAAGCGGGGATTCCATATGTCTTTCAATGCCTGTGGATGTGGAAAACACAGTGGTGTAGGTGGAGATACCGGTGGTAATTGATGGAAATCGCCAACTGCCAAGACGGAAATGTTACCAAACCATGCTGTACTACTGTGAGTGCCTTTGATTTGTTGCAGTCGTCCGTGTATGTATGCAAGTTGTGTCGTGCTTACCATTGAAATCTCATCTATGATAACAAGTTGTAGATGCTGGAACTTTGCACGCAATGTATTGACGGATTCTTCAGCAAGAGGTCTATAGTCTTTTGGTGACTTTGGGTTGATTTTAAAGGCTGAGTTTATTGTTTGGCCTGATATGTTGAATGCAGCTGTTCCTGTTTGAGCAACCAATAGCACTGTTACATCATCAGCAGAATCGGTAATTGGCGCAAATGCTTTTTGAGCTTGATATTGAATACATCGGATAACATGAGACTTGCCAGTGCCCGCACCTCCAGTTAGAAATATGTTAAACGGTTCAACCGTACTGTCTCGTGATTTATCATTGCACCATTTACTGATATGGTTGAATATTTGACGTTGCTCGTTATTCAGCTGTCTCATCATGGAATGTGCTTGTTCCTCTGTAAATTCTGGGTTACGAGACTCAATTTGACATCTCGGTAAATCTGTAGCTCTGTTTCGTGGCTGAAGGTCTGGTAAATGAATTTCATCAAAATCATCATCGGACTCACATATCTCATTTCTCATCAGTCTATCATTAGAACGTTGTTGTTCAGATTGTGGTGCAATAGCTGCCCACGCATCTTCAATGTCTGCATTTTGTTGTAGTGCTTCCCATGCATCATCGATTTCATCTGTGGCAGGTTCAAAGTCCTTCATATTTTGTGCGACAATATCTTTCACTGCTACTCTTTCTCTGTTGACTGTTGTGAATCCAGTAAGGTGGTAACTTTGATATGTAACAAACTGTTCGGGCTTGATGTTCTCATTGCGATGAGGTAAATATAAGCGAAGCATGTTCATATGATATCTTTCACTATCTTTCTTAACTGAAACGCGTGGATAACGAATAACTGCTGGTTTCCTTTCACGTTCTTTCATTTTCCCTAGATTGTGTTGCAGATTTATTGGAGGATTGCTCCGGCGCTTCTGGCTTGTACTAGCATTGATTGGCACCGTCATCATCATCTATTTCACTATCAGATTCCTGATCTGAATGATTATTACCCGTTGATCTTGTCAATTGGTAATGTCTTGAGAAAAATGTTGCCATGCACATGTCGTTGTACTTCTGTGTTCTTGGTCTGGCTATGTATTTGTCGATTTGAGTTGGCATCCATACTTGATCACTCTTTCCTGCATTTGCTTGTAGAGTCTTAAGAGGGAGGGATATCTTTTGCCCATTCAAGTCTGTTTGCAAGAAGATGACATTGCGCGTACATTTTTTCAATGGCATACTACATGTATGGTAAATGGCACCCATAACACTGATTTCTCTGTTTTGAAGGTACGTACTTCCTAGCTTTCTCAATTGAGATATGGCATCGTCATTTCCTTCTGCTGCTTCTTTTTGTGCATTTGTAAGAAGGTCACCCATTTCTCTCTCGGCTTTGGTAATGTATGATACCATGTACATGATGCAGGCGTATGGATCTAGCACATACTGAATATCCATGTTTCCATTCCAGCAACGTATTAGATCGGCGTTATAGTTGTTGACCCATTGATCATTGACACCACGTTTCAGATACATTGTCTTCCTCTTAGATAGTATTTCGAGGGATTCTTCAAATTCTGATTGGGTTACATTTGCTTCTCTGAGAACCTGATCAACTTCTTCAAAGTTATTATCTTGATTTAAGATTAGTTCCCACACAGACTCCAATATTTGTCTTGCTTTTGCTTCTTTTTCTTTGAGAGCAGCTTGATCATCATCGTCATTTTCTCTTTGTTCATTTATTACCCCATTTGGTCTGCATATGAATGTTCGGTTACATGGCGGTTTCGGGAAAAGATATCGACACACGATTTTAGCTCTCAGCCTGTTCTTTCTGCATGACTTTGTGTGATTCTTGCTGTGCATCTGAACACTTGTCACTATCTCGTACAATTCGGTATCAGTTTCGGGTGGCATTGCACATTGTATATTTGTATCCACAAATTTCACGATCTCATCATCGGGATCTACATCCAATTTTGGTGCATCCTTTACCCATACAACCATATGAATATGAGGCCAACCTCTCTGCTGGAATTCGGTTCTGTAGTAATAATCTTCTACCTTTCCAATTGGTTCTGCTTTAGACATAATGACATCGTTGATGAAAGATTGCACCCTATTTTCAAACATTCTTGCTGCTGTAACTGGATTTGACATGATAATTCTACAGTGCTGGTCCCACGTCATATTTTTGTGTTGTTCAGCTGTCATGGGGGTTTTGCCTTGTTGAATGAGAATAGCGTTGTCTATTTCAATCCATCTACGATCGGCAGCACTAAATGTCACAAAAAAAGTAGGAATTCCTAGTTGTCGAACCATCGCAAACAAATCTCGTTTTGACTTTTCCCAGTAGGCAGGTGTACCCCTAGTAGCAGCTAGAAATCTATACCCTTCATCTCTCTTCATGATCTGCAGGACCTCATCCCGATTTCGTAACATTGATGCGGTGATTTGTCTGCCACTTGCAAGCTGCGAAGAACCTATTCTTGTAGCAATAGATATATTTGAACTGATCTGATGAACTTCTGTTGCATATAGAGCAAAAAATATATATTCAGGATTCCTTGCAAACCTATTATCAGCTGAGAATAATCTCGAGTTGAAGAATCGTGATGGCGATACTTTCGGGTTTCTTTCTTCAATACATGTGTTGGCACCATCAGGAAATTCCACAGGAAAACACTTTGCTTCCATGTTTAATACCTTTTCAGGCGTGTTACCTTCACCTGGAGCAAGAGCTAGTATTGTAGTGTCGTGTTTGTCCGCTACGTACTGAGCAAAGTCAACTGGATGTAAAAATGAGTAGAGAGGAGCCGATGTATTCGTAATGTCATCATTTTGATCTTGCTCTCCATCATTGTTTTCAAACTCATTCTCTTGAGATTGTGATGATTCTGGTACGATTTCCGATTCAGTGTTGTTTTCAATATTATCATTACCTGATACATCTTCCGATTGATCACCTTGAATCAATTGATCATCCAGCATGCCATTGAATTCTTCAAAATCTATATCAATATCTTCATACTCTGGGTTATTTTCCTTCAACCACAAGAGAGCTTGTCGTAATTTGTCCGGGTTTACATCCTGACACATGTGATGTCCTTTGTATTGTAGTTTTCTTTTCAACTTTACTCTTATCAGGCTTTCATCCGATGGGAGTCTTGGTAGTGAATGAGCCGTGTTATTTATGTCAGCTTTAACACATACCACCTGTCCGTGTATTCCTTTTTGGCATCCTTTAATGAGTGAAATCATCTTCATGAATGGAATAGCAGGAGATATGAGATGTCTTTCTAACATATTCAATTCGGACAGTTGAGGGGGTTGCTCGTGTAGGTTCAGTTTGTTTACACAAGCTAATGTTGGTACAGTCTGTTTTGTTTTTATTGTTCGATGGCATGTTATACAAATCCATGCTTCACGCTCAGTATTACTATTGCTGGTCGGTAGTCTTTCGAACAGTGTACCAGATGGCAGGGCTTTCCGTAACGCACGTTGATTGTACTTGTCTGTGTTTAATGCTATAACCTGTCGTTTGAAGTTAATACGCCGGCATATCTCGCACTTGTATATCAATTGTTGAGCGTGGCAAGACTTCTGGAATTTTGCAATAACAGTTGCCATATTGGAATTGTTATTTAATCTATTGATTTTTGTCTGTTGGATTTTCTTTCTTTTGATGACAGGATCGGCATAGTGTTTTTTTGCTTTCTGGCGTATGAGCGGCCCATTAACAGGATCGGCATAGTGTGTTTTTGCTTTCTGTCGTATGAGCGGCCCATTAACAGGATCGGCATAGTGTTTTTTTGCTTTCTGGCGTATGAGCGGCCCATTAACAGGATCGGCATAGTGTTGGGTTTTTTTCAGGCGTATGAGCGGCCCTTTAACAGGATCGGTATGGTTTCGTTTTGATTGATAAAGTTTCCTTTTTTTCGCCTGAGGATATGCAAGTTTAGCAATCGCTCGCTTATTAGCTAGTCTTTTATCTTTTTGTATTTGCGATTGATCAGGATTGCTAATGTCGGCTCTATTCACATTTCTCGTAGCTGTTTGATCTATGGGCATCAATCCATTCGATGATGAACAACTAGGTTGATCAAAAGGTACTGGTATTGTCTGATCTGAGACATTGCAATTTTCTTCATCAGATTGTACTGTGATTGGTTGTATCGTTACCAGTGTCAATGCTTGAAGGTTTAAAGAATCACACAAGCAGCGGATATACGTATACAAGTTATGTATATCTGGAAAGTACAATGCTATTGCAGAGCCTTCTGAAGTCATTAAGCCATTGTCATTTCTGGAATGCGAGTCAAAAAACATGTATTGGTCCGACTGATCCTTGTACATAGCCATCATGTATGAAGTGCCCAAAATTAGAATATTCCTAGTATGATCAAGAAATGCTTGTTGCAATATAACATCCAATGGTTCAAAAGCACTACCAGGGGTTGAAGCAATTCTTCCGGTAACAGCAGTCTCATATTGAACATTATACATACGGTTATCTAAGGCAAATGTGGTGGGAAGTTGTTCAATTTCCAGATATTTATCAACGGTGTTGAGTTCACCTTGAGCTTCCAATTCTGAAGCAATGATGTTGTACAGTTCATCTCCATTACGCAATACTTCATCGACATCCTTTTGCAACAGTGTATCAAATTTCTCGTCGATTTCACATAACATTACAAGTGAATTACATGGACATTGGCGACCACTTGACTCCTCTGAAAATTGGTTATCACCTTGGTTAAAATGTCCCCGAACCTTCCTTGAAAACACGACTTCATCAATACTTGCTACATTTGGGATACATTGGATTACTTGAGCCTCGTGATTTATTTTGGAAATGTTTGAGTTTGGAAACAGGGGAATCTTTTCTGAAGTAGATGTTAGTTCGACTCGTGCCTTTACTTTACTACGCGGCATTGAGGTGATCTGATCGGCATTTTTGCTGCTTTTGCGTGCAATGGATGCCAGTTTTGCGGCTTTTGATCTAGCGTTGCGGCGTGGCATTGTCTTTCTTATGTTGGTTCTTTCAAGTATTTCTTATTGTGTTTCTTATTGTGTTTGTCTTAAAGCTATCACTTTTCAGTTAAGACTTAAGACCCTTTTGTTAAGGTGCTGTTAAGGAATATTATAAGGACTAGAATGTATCTTGTATAGACTGTTTCTTTTATAGAATGTTTCTCTTATAGACTGTTTCTAATTAAGTATTTCAGAATGTCTTCAAATTCCTGGGTTACAGGAGGTATTCCGAACTCTTGGGTTACATAAAGGATTCCTTTCTGTAATGATTTTTTTCCAACTTATTTTTCCGATTCTTAATGTCTTAAAAAGGACTCACACGACAATAATATTGTTCAAGGTATTTAATGTCTCAAAGTGCAAATGTATCCAAGTTATAGCTTGTAAGAGTACTAGACTGTTTTTCCTCTTATAGATTGTTTTTCCACTCATATACTGTGTTTTCTCTTACTAAGGCGTTATTAAGGACTATTTTAAAGGACTAAAATGTTTCTTTTATAGATTGTTTTTCTTGTAGACTGTTTCTGTTATAGAGTATTCACGTTATATACTATTTCTCTTATAATGTTTCTAAGTTAGTTCTCCAGTAAGTATTCTGAGCTTGTTTTCCAGTAAGTATTCCGCCGAGCTTGTTTTCCAGTAAGTATTCCGCCGAGTTTGTTTTATTCCGCCGTTATTTCAAGGAGGTATTCAAAGAAAGGTTCCAAAGTAAAGGTATTCCAAGAAGGTATTCCAAGAAAGGAATGGAAGAGAAGGTATTCCAAGAAAGGAATGGAAGAGAAGGTATTCCAAGAAAGGAATGGAAGAGAAGGTATTCCAAGAATGGAATGGAAGATAGTTAGAGAAGAGACAGACAAACAAACATCGAGTACAATGTACATAAAGGGGTGGGAAAACAGAGGTTATGAATAAAAGAAAAAAGAAAAAAATGGTTAGTTCGTTATTCAATTTGACAATTTTATTTATAAATACGTGTTGGTGATGAGATATACTTAACCTGGCATATTTACAAGTGGATGTAGGTACCAATACTTTCCTTACTTTGTTTATTTCAATTATGACCCGAGAGGTGGACGTCGGCGTGTTTGAGTTAGGGTGAATGTTAAGGTTTGCATTTGAATTGGGATATCATGCACAACATTACATTGCACATATAAAATGCACTGGATCATAGTCATCCTTTGTAAGAGAGAGAGACAAGTGTCTCTTGAATCAATAACAAAAATCTTTCTTCATTATCCTTCAAGACAAAGGTCAAGTCAATCCCATAAATGTACAAGAAGTAAAAACATCGAAAGAGTCAGGGTTAAGTCATTAGTAGTAGGCCTATAGGTACAAATTTGACAGTCCAGCTTAACTTAGAATCAGAATTTAGTCAAGTCTGGAATATCTCGGAAAACTACCAATAATTAACACTACAGATTTTCAAAACGTGGGTCAAGTCACATCAAGCCAACTCTTTCTCACTTTTGTTCAAGATAAAGTCGGGTCAATTCAAACAATAGAGGAAGTTATGTCACCGAATAGCTCTCAAGTTCATACTAAACATAAAACTGTTCCGTAATCGTTCATGCACATAAAGTTATTCTTCTAGGATCGAATCGAAACACATTGGATCTCTCATTTATTACAAACTACAGATAAAAGTTAATCAAAATAACGAAGTAGATAACACTTTTAAACACTGGGCCATTATTGGATCTTTTGAGATTTCACCAGATTTCGAAACAAGAACCCAAAACATCCCAATATCTACTTTTACAGTGTGTCTTAATTAGAGAATCCGTCAGTAACCACGTGAAACCCCGCATGAAACTGAGGTGAACCCGAGTAACAATGCACAGGCGGGTTGACGTTGTTAAACTTCCTAAGTTAAGTAATACCTTCAAAGATGGCTTAATACAAATCTTCCTGCACACTATATAATGGATAAATGCTGAAAGGTGAGGTGACAGCTTGTAATTGTCTGTGTATTGTCACTGATGCCTAATTAGCAGCTTGCGATTTTACTTGGCTTAGGACAACTATGGATGAAAAGTAAGATAGATACAAACAAAACCGAAAGATTAATTGAGATAACAAATGCATTTATATTACTCGTCAATTCAAGTTGCACACAATATAGATCTAATTCATCTGTAGGGGAGATGCGGGAGAGTTGAGCCACCGGGAGAGTTGAACCACCCCCTATAACTCGAAAAGTAGTAACTTACTAAAATGTATATTGGCATATATTGTTATATAGCATCAATACGACATTCTTAGTGTTAAACTCTACTGTCATGTGTGCTCAGTATCAAAGATACCTAAACAAAATCATTTTTTTCACTTTTGAGTGAAAAATGGAAAAATAAATGTTTTGTCTTTTTTCCCATAGCAAGATTTAGAATATAATAGCGGTAATTTGTTTATTGAAGGGGGTATATATGACCATTATTTTAGAGAACTATTGTATACTACCAAAAGTTCTACACCAGACAGGATTGGGTTATTTACAAAATGGTCACCATGAGGAGAGTTGAGCCATTGGTCATGGGGAGAGTTGAGCATAGGGAAAACATGTAGTAACATTTTGATTTTTGGACTAAAGGTGAAAAATGTATAATAAACGAGAGAAAATGTTATTTTGTGCCATGATAATAACAATTGAGCACCATATTTACTTTAAGGATTAATAAATCAAAAGTTGAAAAAATATGATTTTGGTTTTTTCACAAGCCATTGACTTATCATGCTGGCTCAACTCTCCTGTAATGGTGGCTCAACTCTCCCATACTGTAGGGAGAGTTGAGCCGCTTTACCAATTTTTTTCAAACCTTTTGTATAAATAAACCTTAACTGCTATCCCAACTGTTATTGTTTCACAACGAAAACAACACTCTAAAGTTTATCTTACACTAATTTTTTACATTTTACAGGTTTGTACTTTTCTTCCGCATATGGTGACACAAAATATAAAAAATGGCTCAACTCTCCCGCATCTCCCCTACAATGTAATTGTATTATTGTTTTACAGAGTGTATAGGCCCTATATATAGCATGCACAGACTTACCATTTCCATGTATGCACGGCTGTCCTGTAAGGGTAAAGTTTTATGCTACACGTACACTCGTAGCTTTTATTCAAACAACATCAAACTTAATAATAATTAATATAGTTCATACACTAGTCACTACCTCTCAAGATTATTCTAATATTTGGCGTAGCATGGATAGAAACATTGGATCTCTCACAATATTAGAAACAACAGTTTAAAAATAATCACACATTACAAATAGTTTGGTCGCATCTTCCATAGAGAACAGCACTGCACGCAGAGCGATACACACAGAACTCGTCCACTGCAAGTCTATGGACTATCATACATTACTTCCGCATACCTGGCGCTGTTTAGTTTTGATGTGAGATGCTCACCCACCATTGTGAACAGAATTTAATAAGATCAATTTTTGATATAGCATTCGAAAGTCAAGGTTAAAATTACAACCCCGTACCTCATTCCTCCACCCGCTCTAAAATATAATCAGTCAACGTGTGCCTGAATGCTGTGTACAGGGCTACCATTCATTACTTCCACATTCCTTGAGCTGTTTAGTTTTGATGATGAGATGCTCACCATGTGTGCAGAATTTAATAAGATTAATTTTGATAGGTCTTTTGAAAGTCAAGGTTAAAATACCCCCCCCCCCCCCCCGTACCTCCACCCCGCTATAAAATATAAGGTCGCATTTTTTCTATACTGGGTACCATAAAAAGGTGGTGCTGTAACATTTCAACTACAAGTTACGTCTTTGAAGGTACATATTTGTCTTATTTTTTATCACACAGACTTAAATTTGGTCTTATTTTAAAGAGAAATTATACAGCTTTTATTTTCTATAAAAGAAAATTATTTCAAATGATTCTGTTAATTGTCACAGTTCAATAAGTATAATTAGTCAGGGGTGGTGGGGGGTGCGGAGGAGGGGGGTGCGGAGGTGGAGGGTGCGGAGGAGTAAGAGGTAAAAATACCACATTTCTCAGGGAAGGGGTGACTGGATCATAATTTTGACAGTGGGAATGGCTACCTTGACCCTAAATCTACATGGCAAGATATAAAAAAATTCTATTAAGTCTGTAAGATGGTCAAAATTTATCAAAAATGTGTAATTCATGACCTCCGTTGACCCCAACCTCAAAAAATCCATTTTTTAGCCATAACTGTGTCAGATACCATCCGATCATCCTGAAAATGGTGTCAAAATGCTCAGGAGATCACATTCTATCAAATATTGGGCAGTACTGAGGAGCCTGACATAATTGTTTTCATAAGATAAGTATTTTGCCAAACAAAATCAACTAAATTTTGGACACCCTGTATATAGACTTTTGGATTCGTAATCAAATTTAATTCGCATATGCCTGGATGGGTATTCGGATGAACTGTCTAGGGAATGTATCAATGTTTTTTTAATCAATCCATATATGCAACAGAAGTAATTAATCAAAAAAACCTTTTTATTAATATTTTGCTTGTTCTACCCTGTATAATTTTAAGCCACCCTGTATAATCAACATTATTTTGTGCTATTTGTGCTTAGTATAAGCTTTCAGAATATATATACTTTAACTGACTTAAAATGTACAGTTTTCAAGTTATAGTGCCTAAACTGAAGAAGGATGACTAATCATGGAAAAAAGGGCATGTTACACAAATTGTACCCAGTATAAAAAATGCGACCATAATTAGTCAACGGACGACCAACCGGTTAAACAAACAAACAAACTAACAAACAGACTTGGATCAGCACCCAATTATTAAAAATAGTTTGAAAAAGATTAAAAGTCTCACAGCAATTTAAGAAAAGCAAAAAAGCACGGACGGTTCAGTGGTAGAATTCTCGCCTGCCACGCGGGAGGTCCGGGTTCGATTCCCGGTCTGTGCATACTTTTTTGGATATTCTAAAAGAGGTGGCTCTGCATGCTGTGTGCAAGGATGGTGTGTGTGATTAAATATTGGTGTCCTTGGTTATGGTATAGTGGTCAATACAAAATACAAATATGTCTCAGCCTGTAGAGATTATTTGTAATGAATAACAAATTAAATAAAGCTTTTAAACACTGGGCCATATCCGTTGTTGAGACTCCGCCTGTGCGCCAAAAAAAAAGGAGCCTAAAACACCCAATATGTACTTTTAAGAGAATCCGTCAGTAACCAGGTGAAACCGAGGTGAACAGTGGCGGCTCAATTTCCCCCCCCCCCCAGTCACAAGCCTTGCCCTTCCAACTGCCCCCCCCCCCCCCCCCCCGTTTCAAATGAAAAAGAAAAGAAAAATAGGCTAAAAATAGCTTTTAGACTTAGTTTTAGATCAAAGATTTTACGCGCTACGCGCGAATTGTCACCCAATTTTTTTCTTGCCCCACGTATGCCCCCCAGAATGTAAATGCTGGTGCCGCCACTAAAAGATGAACCTGAATAACAATGCACAGACGGGTCTACTTCATTAAACAACCCAAGTTTAGAAATACCTTCAAAGATGGCTTAATCAAAAATTCCTGCACACTATCTATATCGAAGAAAAAAACCCAATTGTGGCTCATTATTGGCTATTTGAACTATTTTGGCCTGTATCGTACAAAAAAAACTTGTTTTCCCATCCCATTAGAAGGCGATCACCATTTGAGGGGTCAAATGGGTTGTGGTTTCACCGGTTTATAACAGCTATATTATACTTAGATCAAAATGTGATATAATATCGAAAACAAAAACAAATTGGGGCTCATTATTGGCTATTTTGACTATTTTGGCCTGAATTGTACGAAAAACCTCGTAAAAGTATGACAAATTACCTCAGGGGTTAATCAAATAAATAGATGTGACCATGCGGGCTGGGCTGGTGATAAACTCATGTACAAAAAAAGTGTGCATGCAGTCAAAAGCAGCCAGCCTTTTACGTATTCAAAGCAAACAAAAACAAGTTTACAAATCAAATAACATGTGTGATGCCACAAGTTAAACAATTTATTTTGAATAGCCTATACATTGTGGACAAACTGCCCCCACCCCCTTTCATAGTTTATGCCCACACACACAAATTAACATTAGGGACGCACCATGTTGATTTCCATGGGGGGGGGGGGGGGGGGGGGGGTAGAATAAACTACTCCTTCTCTAAAGTATATGATGGGAGTTGGGGTCAGATGGATTACATTTTTAAGATTTTCTTTACATTGACTTGGGTGGGTCATTTTTTTAATTTTTTACTCAGCAGTGGTTCAATTTTTTTTCGAGATGGGTGGTTTTTTTTTGTTTTTTGAGGGGGGCGGGGGGATAGTGGGGAAAGTTGTTTATTTTTCAGAAAACTCCCCCCCCCCCTCTCCTGAGTATCTAATGGTGCATCCCTTATGGGTTCCCTGTACTATTTGTAGACGGCGGAGCTTTTTAGAAAATACACCATTTCCCTGGTATTTCGGTATGAAACAGATGGTTTAAATTACTTGCCATTTCATGAAATGGTTATATAACAAAACTTGTCTCTTTCTCTTTATTACAAAACATGTCTCTTTCTTTTAGACCGCCACCATTTCATTTCAATGGACTTTTTATTTTGTCTATAGGGTGATATTTTGTTTGAAAAGTTGGCAGCAAATAATTTGAAAAACTATAGGATAGCCTAGGTTTAAACTTCTCGATCATCTTTTTTTTAAACGTATGAGTGACTGAACGTTTGCAAAAGACAAAAAGAAAATGTCAAAATGGGCTAGGGTTGACCCCTTTTTTTTTTACTGAAGAGCGATATTTTGTTTGAAAAGTTGACAGCAAATAATTTGAAAAACTATAGGATAGCCTAGGTTTAAACTTCTGAATATTTTTTTTTTAAATTCATGACTGAACGATTGCAAAAGAAAAAAATTGAAAATTGCAAAATCTTCAAAAAAAGGAAGCGAGAGGGGACAGCAACATGTTTTTTATTTTTCTTAGTCTTACCTTAACTTAATAGGCCTTTAAAACCTTGTACAAATTCTTGTGTAGGGGGGGGGGGGGGGTAAAATATTCAACATCTGAGTATAGGGCGGGTCATAAAATTAGACACTTTAATTTCTGAGGTCTTAAAAAAATAACAACGATAAATGAGATGTTTAGTACAGCCCGGCCCTTTTTTGGGCAAAACACTGTAACGCATACAATGCCTTTTAACATGATTTATTTCATTATTTTCATTTATAAACACAATGTAATGTTAACAATCATTAAAGGCATATTATGTGATCTTTTCCAGAGGGCGCCCTCTATTCATGATATTTTTTAGAAAGTAGATTTTCTTGCAGATTTACATTTCCGATCATAAATCATACATACATTCCAAGTTACAGAGCGATACGATTCCTAATTACCTCAAAATCATGGTTTTAGAGTGAATTTAGAGTGAAAAATATAAACTGTCGGGATTCCGACAGTTTATTTTCACTCTAAAACCATGATTTTGAAGTAATTAAGAATCGTATCGCCCTGTTACTTGGAATGTATGCATGATTGATGATCAGAAATGTAAATCTGCAAGAAAATCTGCTTTCTATTTTTTTTTCGATGTTGAGGGCGTTCCCTGGAAAGATCACATAATATACCTTTAACATGCCCTAAATTATGTGTATAGGTTGAATGTACAAACACTGTATCTCACTGAGTTACAGTATATTGCAAAAAAAACCCGCACTCATTTACACGCACAATCCACATAACACCGACATACAGTGTTTTGTCAAAAACACACGCACTTATTTACATGCACACTCCACGTAACACCGACATACAGTGTTTTCCCAAAAAAAACTGGTAAATGTGCATACAACCACCTGTGTTAGGGGGTGCTATCTTGAAAAGGCAGCACCTACGGGACTAGTTTCTCGTTAGTGTGATACCGAATGTGTATATTGTTAGGTGACCCTTCTTTTCAAAAGATTTTTGACAATTGACACTATGTGGTTTCACTTTGGTGTGTGACCGAATGTGTACCGTTAGGTGACCCTTCCGTGCAAAATATTTTTGACAATCTTCATATTGATGTGATTTCTCTTTGGTGTGTGACAGAATGTGTACTGCTAAATGACTCTTGCGTGCAAAGTTGTTCTGACAATATTCACATTGATAGGGTTTCTCTTTAGTGTGTGTCTGAACATGTACGGTCAGAGTACCCTTTTGTGGAAAATATTTCTGACAATATTCACATTGATGCGATTTCACTTCGATGTGTCAGACCGAATGTGTTGTGTTAGGTGACTATATTTGCGAAGCATTTTGTACAATACTCACATTGGTAGGGTTTCTCTTTGGCGTGAAACCGAATGTGTTAATGCTAAAGTACTCTTGTGTGCAAAGTCTTTTTGACAATATTCACACTGATAGGGTTTCTTTTTAGTCACCCGGTGGGTCAGAACATGTACGGTCAAATTACCCCTTTTGTGCGAAATATTTCTGACAATATTCACACTGATGTATGTTTTCTATGATATGAAAACGAATATGTAGTGTCAAAGTACTCTTGTTGAAAAACATTTCTGACAATAATTATTCACATTGATAGAGTTTCTCTTTGGCGTGGGACCCAACATGAACAGTCAGATAACTTTTCCGGATGATTGAGAGCTTCAAAAATGGAAACAGCGTCCCCGAATTACTTATAAATGATTTTATCTTAAAAAGTCACATTTTGGTGTTACAGTGTTTTGCCAAATGCCGTCCCTGCCCTTAGCCTATAGAGTAACACAATACGGTACTTTTCATCCTATTCCTATGATTGAAATCTAACGTATGATCACTGATCAATATGGTAAATCTTTGATAGGTATAGGTCGGTGATCATTATGGTTTATCTTTGGTATAGGTCGGCCCGGTCATCCAAGTACTTTGTTATACTTTGTACATTTTGTTATTGTTTTTGTACAGTTTCAATTGACCACAAACCAGACATTCTAAAAACTCTGGTTTTAGGCTCTGTTCAACCATGCAGTATATTGACCCAAGCGATCGCGTCACAGCGTGTAAGACTAAGAGACCTTTGTTTACCTCTTTAATTTGTGGTCAACAGCACATAATGTCAGTCTGGGCCGACCAGTCACCTATAGGTCACCCCGGACTGACGTCACATGTTACAGTTTGCCGTTGACCACGTCATTATACGTTTAACAACTTGGGTTTTACACTCTGTTCAACCATGCAATAGATAGACTCGAGACTTCACTGTTTACGTTTTTTGGCAAAACAATAACAAAATGTACGAAGTACCCGGATGACCGTGTCGACCTATAGGACTCAGTACTACAAAAGACATAAGTAGTGACAGAATCAACAAATTATATTAAGGATTAACAAATTACTTGAGAAAAAGGGGATGCAACCGTCTGTTTACTTCCGAATTCAGCAGAGCACCAGCCCGAGCACAGCATGATCAATTACATTTAAAAAAACCCAATCCCCATGATCCTACCTTTGCTTTAATTTGCCTTTATATGATGTGAAAATGCCGTGAATAAACTTATCCTGGCACCCTTATCCTAACCAGTCAAAACCAATTTATGAAGAAATATGATTTTCAACACAAACTTTTAGTATAGAGTTGTTTTTCGTAATTATTCGTAATTATTCTTGAGTTGACGCGTTTTAAAACACATGAAGCTCGAGTGACCGTTCGTGTTTTTTTGTAACGTATGATCAATGAGCTTGATACCGTTGCCGTTCCATTTACAATCATAGGATCCTAAATCTTGCTTTGGAAATATCCCGTTGCATATGATTGATGTTTTAAAAAACAAAAATGTCTTTTAAAAAAGTGAGGCACTTACATTTTAAATAAAGGGAGTACAAATTTACATTTGGACCCCTTGTGACCTTTTCTTGACCTTTGACCCCAAGATCGTGATTAACGATTAGACAAGTCCGGTCAAATCGGAGCATGTCTTTACTACACCTGCATAGTTCAATGACCCCTCTCTGTGTGAAATGGCACTTTTAGTGGAGAAGCATGCAACCTATATGAACATTGATACGAGGAATCTTATGACCAATTTTAGGTGAAAATCACGTTTTGACCCCTAGTGACCTTTTCTTGACCTTTGACCCCAAACTTGTAATTTACTTTTTTTCTTGGCTTATCAATGCGCACAAGAAGAAAGTAGTCCCGTTAAATCGGAGCATGTCTTTAGATTTTCACCTGTGTAGTTCAATGACCTCTGTGACCCCGTGTGACATGTCACTTTTAGTACAGGAGCAACCTATATGAACAAAGTCAAGAGGAATCGTTTGACCAATTCTGACAATCATCAGTCATTTTCCCTCGGACAAGTAGCATTTTGAGTGAATGGAATGAACATTTACATTTTAAACCCTAGTGACCTTTTTTTGACCTTTGACCCAAAACTTATGATTGACTTTTTCTTAGCTGATCAATGCGCACAAGAAAAAAGTAGTCCCGTCAAAATCGGAGCATGTCTTAATATTTTCACCTGTATAGTTCAATGACCTCTAGTGACCTCGTGTGACATGTCACTTTTAGTGCAGGAGCAACCCATATGAACATGGTCAAGGGAAATCTTTTGACCAATTCTGACAATCATCAGTCATTTTCCCTCGGACAAGTAGCATTTTGAGTGAATGGAGTGAACATTTACATTTTGACCCCTAGTGACCTTTTCTTGACCTTTGACCCAAAACTTATGATTGACTTTTTTTCTTAGCTGATCAATGCGCACAAGGAAAAAGTAGTCCCGTCAAAATCGGAGCATGTCTTAAGATTTTCACCTGTATAGTTCAATGACCTCTAGTGACCCCGTGTGACATGTCACTTTTAGTGCAGGAGCAACCTATATGAACATAGTCAAGGGAAATCTTTTGACCAATTCTGACAATCATCAGTCATTTTCCCTCGGACTAGTAGGGTTTTGAGTGAATGGAGTAAAATTTACATTTTGACCCCTAGTGACCCCAAATATTTTTTGATTTTAAAAACCGAACTATTGTACATGCGTACGGTCAAAAGGAACATGTTGACCAATTCTGACGATCATAGGTCATTTCACTAAATTGCAAATGCGTTTTAAGTGAAAATCACGTTTTGACGCCTAGTGACCCCTGTGTGACCTTTGACCCCTTATGCTTTGAAACCTGAGTAGTGGTGCACACAAGTGTACTTGTGACCAAGTTTGATCAAAATCGGCCCAACGGTTACGGCGCAGGAGGTCAGAGGTCAGAAGGCCAAGAAGAAGAAACAGCACGAATACAGTATATTAGTCGTTTCTCGACTAATATAAGAAGAAACTAGACATAAGCTGCGATCGGAGATCGCGGATATTAGTCTAGCGGATTTGGTAGTTAGAGAGCGGGGATGTGCGTATTTGTTGGAACTAATCAGCGTTCAGTTTTGATTTTAAAAACCGAACTATTGTATATGCGTACGGTCAACAGGAATATGTTGGCCAATTATGACGATCCTATGGTAATTTCACTAAATTGCAACGGCGTTTTAAGTGAAAATCACTTTTTGACCCCTAGTGACCTTTTCTTGACCTTTGACCCCAAACTTATGATTGACTTTTTTTCTTGGCTTATCAATTCGCGCAAGAAAAAAGTAGTTCCGTCTAAATCGGAGCATGTCTTAAGATTTTCACCTGTATAGTTCAATGACCTCTAGTGACCCCGTGTGACATGTCACTTTTAGTGGAGAAGGACCCTATATGAACATGGATGAGAGGAATCTTTTGACTAATTCTGACAATCATAGGTCATTTCCTCTCGGACAAGTAGCATTTTGAGTGAATGGAGAAAAATTTACATTTTGACCCCTAGTGACCCCAAATATTTTTTGAATTTAAAAACCTAACTACTGTACATGCATACGGTCAAAAGGAATATGTTGACCAATTCTGACGATCATAGGTCATTTCACTAAATTGCAAATGCGGTTTTAGTGAAAATCACGTTTTGACCCCTAGTGACCTTTTTTTGACCTCTGACCCAAAACTTGTAATTGACTTTTTTGCTTGGCTGATCAATGCGCACATGAAAAAAGTAGTCTTGTCAAAATCGGAGCATGTCTTAAGAATTTCACCTGTATAGTTCAATGACCTCTAGTGACCTCGTGTGACATGTCACTTTTAGTGGAGAAGGACCCTATATGGACATGGATAAGAGGAATCTTTTGACCAATTCTGACAATCATAGGTCATTATCTCTTGGACAAGTAGTATTTTGAGTGAGAGGAGTGAAAATGTACATTTTGACCCCTAGTGACCTTTTCTTGACCTCTGATCTTAACGGTATGATTGACTTTTGTTCTTGTCTCATTAATGCCCACAAAATAAAAGAAACCCGGTCAAAATCGGAGCATGTTTTATATTTTCCCCCTGTAAAGTTCAATGACCCCTAGTGACCCCGTTTGACATGTCACTTTTAGTGTGGAAGGACCCTATATGAACATTGATCCAAGGAATCTTTTGACCAATTCTGAGTATCATCAGTCATTTTCCCTCGGACAAGTAGGGTTTTGAGTGAATGGAGTAAAATTTACATTTTGACCCCTAGTGACCCCAAATATTTTTTGATTTAAAAAACCGAACTATTGTACATGCGTACGGTCAAAAGAAATATGTTGACCAATTCTGACGATCATAGGTCATTTCACTAAATTGCAAATGCGTTTTTAGTAAAAATCACGTTTTGACCCCTAGTGACCCCTGTGTGACCTTTGACCCCTTATGCCTTACAACCTGAGTAGTGGTGCATACAAGAGTTCTTATGACCAAATATGGTCAAAATCGGGTCAATGGTTACGGAGCTATAGGTCCCATGATGGAAGAAAGAAGAACTAGAGATAATTGTGATCTTAGATCACGGATATTAGTCGAGGGCTTTGACCTTTGACCTTGCTATATGTTGTCAAAGGGCAATAACCTTAAGTTGTACTATATTTGATAATTGTTTTTATAAATTTCAGCCCTGAAGTAGTTAAAAAAACCATTTTGAACCATAATTACCTTTTCTTGACCTTTGACCCCGAACTTATAATTGACTTTTTTTCTTGGCTTATCAATGCGCACAAGAAAAAAGTAGTCCAGTCAAAATCAGAGCATGTCTTCAGTTTTACACCTGTATAGTTCAATGACCCCTAGTGACCCCGTTTGAAATGTCACTTTTAATGGAGAAGCACCCTATATGAACATGGATAAGAGAAATCTTTTGACAAATTCTGACAATCATCGGTCATTTCGTCTCGGACAAGTAGTATTTTGAGTGCGCGGAGTGAAAATGTACATTTTGACCCCTAGAGACCTTTTTTTGACCTTTGACCTTAACGGTATGATTGACTTTTGTTCTTGTCTCATCAATGCTCACAAAATAAAAGAAACCGGGTCAAAATCGGAGCATGCCTTATATTTTTCCCCTGTAAAGTTCAATGACCCCTAGTGACCCCGTTTGACATTTCACTTTTAGTGGAGAAGCACCCTATATGTACATTGATCCAAGGAATCTTTTGACCAATTATGAGTATCATCAGTCATTTTCCCTCGGACAAGTAGGGTTTTGAGTGAATGAGTAAAAATTTACATTTTGACCTCTAGCGACCCCAAACATTTTTCGATTTAAAAAACCGAACTATTATATATGCGTACGGTCAAAAGGAATATGTTGGCCAATTCTCACGATCCTAGGTCATTTCAATAAATTGCAAATGCGTTTTAAGTGTAAATCACGTTTTGACCCCTAGTTACCCTCGTGTGACCTTTGACCCCTTATGCTTTACAACCTGAGTAGTGGTGCACATAAGGGTACTTATGACCAAATATGGTCAAAATCGGCTCAATGGTTACGGAGCTACAGGTCCCAAGGCGGAAGAAGAAGAAACTAGACATGACCTGTGATCGGAGATCACGAATATTAGTCGGGTGTATTACATGTTAACCCCTTCGAGTGGTAAATGGAGTAAATAAATACAGTTGAACCCCTAGTGACCTTTTCTTGACCTCTGACCCAAAACTTGTAATTGACTTTTTTGCTTGGCTGATCAATGCGCACAAGAAAAAGGTAGTCCCGTCAAAATCGGAGCATGTTTTAAGATTTTCACCTGTAAAGTTCAATGACCTCTAGTGACCCCGTGTGACATGTCACTTTTAGTGGAGAAGGACCCTATATGAACATGGATGAGAGGAACCTTTTGACTAATTCTGACAATCATAGGTCATTTCCTCTCGGACAAGTAGCATTTTGAGTGAATGGAGTGAAAATTTACATTTTGACCCCTAGTGACCCCAAATATTTTTTGATTTTAAAAACCGAACTATTGTACATGCGTACGGTCAAAAGGAATATGTTGACCAATTCTGACGATCCTAGGTCATTTCACTAAATTGCAAATGCGTTTTTAGTGAAAATCACGTTTTGACCCCTAGTGACCTTTTTTTGACCTCTGACCCAAAATTTGTTATTGACTTTTTTGCTTGGCTGATCAATGCGCACAAGAAAAAAGTCGTCTTGTTAAAATCGGAGCATGTCTTAAGATTTTCACCTGTATAGTTCAATGACCTCTAGTGACCTCGTGTGACATGTCACTTTTTGTGGAGAAGGACCCTATATGGACATGGATAAGAGGAATCTTTTGACCAATTCTGACAATCATAGGTCATTATCTCTTGGACAAGTAGTATTTTGAGTGCGAGGAGTGAAAATGTACATTTTGACCCCTAGTGACCTTTTCTTGACCTTTGATCTTAACGGTATGATTGACTTTTGTTCTTGTCTCATCAATGCCCACAAAATAAAAGAAACCCGGTCAAAATCGAAGCATGCCTTATATTTTTCCACTGTAAAGTTCAATGACCTCTAGTGACCTCGTTTGACATGTCACTTTTAGTGTGGAAGGACCCTATATGAACATTGATCAAAGGAATCTTTTGACTAATTCTGAGTATCATCAGTCATTTTCCCTCGGACAAGTAGGGTTTTGAGTGAATGGAGTAAAATTTACATTTTGACCCCTAGTGACCCCAAATGATTTTTAATTTTAAAAACCTTTCTTTTGTACATGCGTACGGTCAAAAGGAATATGTGGACCAATTTTGACGATCCTAGGTCATTTCACTAAATTGGAAATGCGTTTTAAGTGAAAATCACGTTTTGACCCCTAGTGACCCCTGTGTGACCTTTGACCCCTTATGCTTTACAACCTGAGTAGTGGTGCACATAAGGGTTCTTATGACCAAATATGGTCAAAATCGGGTCAATGGTTACGGAGCTATAGGTCCCATGACAGGAGAAAGAAGAAGAAGAAAGAAACAGGACGAATACAGTATATTAGTCGTTTCTCGACTAATATAAGAAGAAGAAGAAACAGGACGAATACAGTATATTAGTCGTTTCTCGACTAATATAAGAAGAAGAAGAAACAGGACAAATACAGTATATTAGTCGTTTCTCGACTAATATAAAGAAAGAAGAAAGAAACAGGACAAATACAGTATATTAGTCGTTTCTCGACTAATATAAAGAAGAAGAAGAAACAGGACAAATACAGTATATTAGTCGTTTCTCGACTAATATAAAGAAACGGCAGAGATACAGAACCTCGATTTTTGAAAAAATCAAGGTAAGAAGAAGAAAGAAACGGAACAGATACAGAACCTCGATTTTTGGAAAAAATCAAGGTAAAGAAAGAAAGAAAGAAAGAAAGAAAGAACTAGATCTTGCTCCGGTCTAAGACCAGGCTACCTTGATTTTTTATGAGAACATGATCCCTAGTGACCTCTTCTTGACCTTTGACCTGGTTATTATGATTGACTTATTTTCTTTGCTCATCAAACCAAACAAGATGCAACAAACCCGGTCCAAATCGGAGCATGTCTTAACTTTTACCCCTGTAAATTTCAATGACCCCTAGTGACCTCGTATGACATGTCACTTTTAATCGCTGAACACCCTATATGTGCATGTACCCAAGGAATCTTTTGACTAATTATGAAGGTCATGAATCATTTCCTCTGAGACAAGATGCATTTTAAGTGATCGAATTGAAAATTTACATTTTGACCCCTAGTGACCCCTTCTTGACCTTTGACCTGGTCAATATGATTGACTTATTTTCTTGGCTCATCAAACCAAACAAGATGCAACAAATTCGGTCCGAATCGGAGCATGTCTTAACTTTTACCTCTGTAAAGTTCAATGACCCCTAGTGACCCCGTATGACATGTCATTTTTAATCGCTGAAGACCCTATATGCGCATGGACCCAAGGAATCTTTTGACCAATTATGAAGGTCATGAGTCATTTCCTCTGAGACAAGATGCATTTTAAGTGATCGAATTGAAAATTTACATTTTGACCCCTAGTGACCCCAAATGATTTTTAATTTTAAAAACCGTTCTTTTGTATATGCGTACGGTCAAAAGGAATATGTGGACCAATTTTGACGATCCTAGGTCATTTCACTAAATTGGAAATGCGTTTTAAGTAAAAATCACCTTTTGACCCCTAGTGACCCCTGTGTGACCTTTGACCCCAAACTGTGAAGACCCTATATGAAGGTTAGGTGGGGGGTTCTACTGACCAAGTCTGGTGATTGTAGCATGTAAGATGTAGGAGGAGATGCATTTTGTAGGTGGGTTTGAGGAAAGAAAGAAAGAAAGAAAGAAGAAAGAAACGGCAGAGATACAGAACCTCGATTTTTGGAAAAAATCAAGGTAAGAAAGAAACGGCAGAGATACAGAACCTCGATTTTTGGAAAAAATCAAGGTAATTAGTCTCAACACGTTTTTGTCCTCTGGGGCGTGCCATAGTTTGGCACGATTTTATGATAAGAAAAGATTATTTGTGCATCCCCTTTTTCTCAAATAATTTGTTAATCCTTTATATGATTTGCTGATTCTGTCACTACTTATGTCTTTTGTAGTACTGAGTCCGAAGATGTTTGAATGGAAATCTAACTCCATTTCCGCTTTATGATATTAATTTTTTGGCATTAATTCAAACTTCTATTACAAATTTGTTGATAGAATGCCGTATATGACATTATACCGATATCAACACGACATGGACAGAGCGGCAATCATTAATATAAAGACACACAGGGTAAAATTTAAGACTTGCTCCGATTTTGACCGGTGATGGCTCACTTTGTAGGCATTGATGAGACAAGAAAGAAAGTCAATCATTTTTTTGGGGTCAAAGGTCAAAAAAAGGTCACTAGGGGTCCTAATGTAGTAAAAATTTACATTTCGACCCCTAGTGACCCTTTCTTGACCTTTGACCTGGTTATTATGATTGACTTATTTTCTTGGCTCATCAAACCAAACAAGATGCAACAAACCCGGTCCAAATCGGAGCATGTCTTAACTTTTACCCCTGTAAATTTCAATGACCCCTAGTGACCTCGTATGACATGTCACCTTTAATCGCTGAACAACCTATATGTGCATGTACCCAAGGAATCTTTTGACTAATTATGAAGGTCATGAATCATTTCCTCTGAGACAAGATGCATTTTAAGTGATCGAATTGAAAATTTACATTTTGACCCCTAGTGACCTCTTCTTGACCTTTGACCTGGTCAATATGGTTGACTTATTTTCTTGGCTCATCAAACCAAACAAGATGCAACAAACCCGGTCCGAATCAGAGCATGTCTTAACTTTTACCTTTGTAAAGTTCAATGACCCCTAGTGACCCCGTATGACATGTCATTTTTAATCGCTGAAGACCCTATATGAGCATGGACCCAAGGAATCTTTTGACCAATTATGAAGGTCATGAGTCATTTCCTCTGAGACAAGATGCATTTTAAGTGATCGAATTGAAAATTTACATTTTGACCCCTAGTGACCCCTTCTTGACCTTTGACCTGGTTAATATGATTGACTTATTTTCTTGGCTCATCAAACCAAACAAGATGCAACAAACCCGGTCCGAATCAGAGCATGTCTTAACTTTTACCCCTGTAAAGTTCAATGACCCCTAGTGACCCCGTATGACATGTCATTTTTAATCGCTGAAGACCCTATATGAGCATGGACCCAAGGAATCTTTTGACCAATTATAAAGGTCATGAGTCATTTCCTCTGAGACAAGATGCATTTTAAGTGATCGAATTGAAAATTTACATTTTGACCCCTAGTGACCCCAAATGATTTTTAATTTTAAAAACCGTTCTTTTGTATATGCGTACGGTCAAAAGGAATATGTGGACCAATTTTGACGATCCTAGGTCATTTCACTAAATTGGAAATGCGTTTTAAGTAAAAATCACCTTTTGACCCCTAGTGACCCCTGTGTGACCTTTGACCCCAAACTGTGAAGACCCTATATGAAGGTTAGGTGGGGGGTTCTACTGACCAAGTCTGGTGATTGTAGCATGTAAGATGTAGGAGGAGATGCATTTTGTAGGTGGGTTTGAGGAAAGAAAGAAAGAAAGAAAGAAAGAAAGAAAGAAAGAAAGAAAGAAGAAAGAAACGGCAGAGATACAGAACCTCGATTTTTGGAAAAAATCAAGGTAAGAAAGAAAGAAGAAAGAAACGGCAGAGATACAGAACCTCGATTTTTGGAAAAAATCAAGGTAAGAAACGGCAGAGATACAGAACCTCGATTTTTGGAAAAAATCAAGGTAACAAACGGGTATTTAGGACGCTATTTACATAAGTACCATAGCGTTTACAAGAAAATAAAGATTAAAATAAATAAGTCTTAAGATTACTTTTAAAAGTCTCCGTTGACTGAGTAGTTCTGAGGTGTATTGGTAGGGAGTTCCAGGCCTTTGCAGCAGTAACCTTGAAACTGCGATCACCTATGGTAAGGTTGGATCTGGGAACAACCAGCCGGTTAGTGTTCATCGCAGATCGTAGGGAGCGAGCAGGGACATACACAGAGAACTGCTCAGCCAAATAGGGAGGAGCTAAGTTGTTTAAAGCCTTAAAAATGTACAAAACTACTTTATACACAATCCTTTGTTGAACTGGCAACCAATGCAATGTCTGAATAAGGGGTGTGGCATCAACTCTTCTACCAACCGCGAACACAAGGCGAGCAGCGCTGTTTTGCAGTCGCTGCAGGCGGCTGACATCCTTTGCCGAAAGCAAAGTGAAAAGGGCATTGCAATAGTCAAGTCTAGAGGTGACTAAAGCACGGACTGCGTGGTGACATGTTTCTTTGTCAATAAATCTCCTGATACGCCATAAATTACGGATGTGAAACAGAATTGTTTTGCGCAGGTTGTTTACGTGAGGTGTGAGGGACATATTTGAGTCTAGGAAACAGCCATAGTCCTTACATATTTCCACTATCCAGTAAGTGATAACTTGTATTTGTCAACAACAACAAATATTAAAATAATGTTATAAAAGGTGTATGTTCCGATCACTTTATTCATATTCTTTCACATTAATATATTTTCAAAAGAAAACCCATATTTTGTTCATTATTTCTGTAAAATCTTAAGCGCAAGCTATGTTCCATTTAGACGTTATAGGCAAAAATGCAACGAATTATTACCGCCAAAGGTGGTTAACCACCCGACTAGTTTGTGTGACCACAGATCCGTCAGATGAAGGAAGCCCTGTATAGTTAACACGACGGATTTCCGCCACAATATTCACGCGTTTATATATTTTTAATAATATTTCGTCTGCCCTGCAATTTTTGTGCGGATTGGATCGAGGCAGATTGGATCGAAGGCACAGACATTACCTTTGTATTGTAAAAGCCTGGATACTCTGTGCATTTCATCTTGTCATCAATATCTCTTAGTAGTTCAATTACAGTTCCTCTGCTAGAGGGCGACAAACAATAAACACTGAACAGATTGATGTGTACAGAGTTTACACATTGGTTCCTATGTACCATCACATCTTTCATAGAAATTCAATTACAATATGTAATTCCTATGTACCATCACATCTTTCATAGAAATTCAATTACAGTCCCTCAGCTAGAAGTCTTGAAGTGAGATTCGAACCAGGAATTTTCATCTGGAACCTGCGATCACAATTGCCCTAGCCCAAACTGTCGGCTTTACCAATTGATCTAAACGGGACTGCTATGTCAGATACTGTTTTATAACTACATGTATGATTGATGGGTCGGTATAAATGGACGGCCCTCTATCTTATTGGAAATAAATTGATTTAATAGCCATTCAATTATAATCCTGTGAGACCAGGATTATAGTGGTTTGCATAGTTACTTTCATTTTGTTGCTTAACTTGATCTACCAACCTAATATGCATCATCATAATTCTCCCTTAAATCATGATGAAGAAAACGTTTAAGATTACTGTGTGAAACATTTAAAATAAGCCAATGAATACATTTTGCTGTAGTTAATTTGTAGTATAAATGTGTTTTAGCTTATAAAAAGGTTGGACTATTAAGATCATTACTTTTTACAATCAAATTAATTATGTGCTTGTTTTTAAAAAAATAAAAATAAAGCTTGTATAATTGAGTAATAATTTTTCATTCTAGTTTGCATTAATTTCTATATCACTAGGATTTCAAAAGAAATTGCAAAGGGTGTACTTGAGAATCGAACCACCAACCTCGTGATACTGAAGTTGACGCTTTACCAATTGAGCAATTCGTCTGTCCATGAAATTATTTAGATAGTAATACAACTTTATAGTATTGAATATCGAATACACTAAACTCATTCGTGCTAATTTCTCTAGATCAAAAGAGGGCGCTCATACCTTTTTATCTATTTTCAGCTTATTAACTATTAGTCAATGAGGGCTTATAGATGAAGTTTAACGGTATATTATTTCATAAAGTGCTCTCCCACCAAATAACTACCCATGCTCGTCCAAGCACCTCTGAAATAGACCCTAAATGGATTTAAGCACAAAACCATTTTGAAACTCCTACATGACATATTTAAATGCAAAATATTGCAAAATGTACACAATTAATAGACAAAATATAATTTCCCCCTCCATTACAGTCACACATCCAATACTACCCCTAAACGTCAATACGATTGACAAAAAGCTCCCCTTTTTAAAAAGATGTTGACGACGTCATGATAATTCATTGTCTGAAGGGGGGGGGGGGGGGGGGGGGGGGCGTGCCGTTTTAATTAAAGAGGCCCCCATTTACTCTTCACAGTAATGACCTAGACCCCATAGATGAATAAGCTGGGGATTGCTGAAAGTTTATAGTTTTCCCCTTAGGTATCATGGTCCTTCCCCAAGGCTAATGAAAGTCTATTACGGATTTCCCGTTACTTTTATTTTAAGTGATGAGGCGACTTTTTCATTATTCATATTTCATTATGGACATTATACGGATGTTTGATTTGTTTCATAGTTTTCAAAGTGGAATGTATATTTGAAATTTGGACGTGGGTGAAAAAAGTGACGGGAACGGGAAACTCAACTTTCAGGCGCCTTATACACAATATCTATGTTTCTTTTTTCTACCTGTTTATTAGTCTTTTTCTCCTTTACCTGTTTTTGTCCCTTTTTCTTCCATCTATTTCCTCCTTTCTCACGTCTCTCACTCTCTCTTAATCACAAGTATTTTTTTTCTCTTCAGTTTCTTGCTTTTCCCTACCCGACCCTCAAATCAGGGTAATTTCAAGTGTACATGCCCTAACCCAGATACACCACTGGCGTCTAGGGTGTTCTGATATTAGTCAATGACCGACTTTCAGGATTTCAGATTTCTATAATCGTTACATGCATCGATACTGTGTGCATATCAACTATATATATAGATGGATGCAAATGTATGCTAAAGGGAAACTTTCCATAATTACTTTTAAATACGTGCATTCTTATACATACCATCTTCAAAGAAGGCATTTGTGCTTTGAAATATATAATATATTAATATGCAGCAATAGAAATACCCACATGAATTTCCAGCCGGGGTAGACAGTCCCGGGGTTGATCAACCGTGGTTGGACCAACCCTGGGTGGACTACAATAGAGCGCCCTCACGGAATAAACCACATAATACTGTTTAAAAAAATACCTTGGAAACTATATTCATTCTAGTATAACGTGATGGTATGAGGTGAGGTATATTGATTATGTTAACTCACATGTAAAGATGGCTTCTGTTCACTGTTGCAGTTTTTTTTTGACTCACCCTGTACAACCTTGTTTTGTTCTGGCGGGGAGTTGCTCAAAATGTACACTTTTCTTTGCCTACATTATTAGACATTTTGGATTTCACCAACCTAGTTCAATTTGTCTCAGGTCCAATACATCGTCTTGGTCCAGTGGCGTGCGCAAAGGGGGGGGGGGGGGGGGGGGGGGGGGGGGGCCGGGGGGGGGGGGGGGGCCGCGGCCCCCCCACTATTGAGTCAGTCGGGGGAAACTTAGGCCAGTCGGGGGAATTGAGGCTAGGTCAGTAGCATCATGGAATTATGATAGACAAAAACACAGATGAAAATTTTTCGCGCGCTACGCGCGCATATGTCTTCCAAAAATGCAATATGCTTTGGTACAAGCTTGTTTAGAGCCAAAATGTAGCTCAATCGTGCAAAAAAAGGTGTACACCCCACTCACAATATCCTGCGCACGCCACTGTCTTGGTCACACACTTCAATTGGTAATATCGCAAAGTAGTGACAATCTTAACTTGGTGTAGATTCATCAGGATTGTTTGATTTTTCTTTTCCATGTTATCGGGAGGAGGCCAAGGTCATTGATAAGGAGGCACACAAAACAACGAGATGGTTGAAGGAGGCCATCTGGATTAGAAGGAGAGGACAGTCGACTCTTAATAAAGACGACGGGGCCTATCAACTCAACAACATCTACGACAAGCTGATCACTTTACCGCCCTCTACTTCCGGCGGTAATCACTACAAAAAGTCAGTGAAGAGGTCAGATGTCAAATAGTCTGATGAAGTGCTCAGTGAGCATGAAACGTTACGCGTAAATTGTAAGTATAAGCTTATTATACTTTACACCATGGATTTGTCAAAAGAAAAATCAAACTTTCTACTAGTGACAATCTTGTTTGTGGTAGGCCTATATCAATTTTGGACGATAGGTTGCTGTCAAATGCTACCTTAACATGGCTCGCCGCAAAACATCAAAGAAGTCTATTTATTATAAGTGTCGCGATATCCGTAGAATAGACATTGATCTATCACGAAGATCGTCAATGCTTCGCTTCAGTCCGGCACTGTTAAAAATGACATTTCCGTAACCCTCAGGTATATCCTCCGTAAAACTGCCGTTACTTCTACACTATTCATTCAATCTATATGAAAGTATACATTTTTTTGGCAGAAAAGGGTTCAATGAATCCAACCATGATCATGAAATTGACCATTTAGGAGAAAATTATAAAAAAACACATTTTTTTAAATATCGACCAAAAGTGCGTGTTTTTTTACCTCCAAAATCATGAAAATCACATTTTTGGGACTTTTTGGCACTTTTTGGTCAATAACTCAAAAAATGATAAAGTTTTTCAAAAAATACCCCCGGTTCCCAGGGGATTGTATTAGGAATATCATTAAACTATGACAAAGTTTAACAAAATAAATTTTGAATTATCTTTGCAGAACCTAAAATGGGTAAAAAACGTGTTTTTTATAATTTTCTCCGAAATGGTCAATTTCATCATCATGATTGGATTCATTGAACCCTTTTCTGCAAAAAAATGTATTTATATAGATTAAATGAATAATGAAGAAGTTACGGCAGTTTTACGGAGGCTATACCTGAGGGTTCACAGCCCCCTTAAACGTGCTCTCAAGACTGACCTTTTCTCATGATCCTATCGTACTCTCATGACATAAATTGCCCGCTTAGGAGCGCTATTAATTCTGTCCGGTAAACCTATTGTTATCAATTACTACGAGTGGATTACCTGGTTGTAAATTCGGGGCGTGTACGAGCAGTACTACTTGCTAACTGCATGGGTGAGTTTCCATTATGTTGCAAATTACATCCACGCTCATGCGTTTAAACTACTCAGTGAGCATTGCAATACAACCGGTTGGTTGCACACGAGAATTATGTGATATAACAACCAGCTTTGATGGAAGGCGAATATTTAAATTTGGTGCCGTTTTTTAGGGCACCAATTTATAGCGCTGTTAAGCGGGCCTTGTAGCATATGCTGTTTTTGAATGATTTTACGTTCCTTTGTGTGCATCAATGCCTCCATGTTGCTGTTATATGCTTTGCCTTTTCTTGCATGTGTATTTTTTGTACAGCGCTCTGAGGCTTTTATACATGTTGCGCTTTATAAATACGTTATGATTATTGTTATTATTAGTATTATTAAAGTTAGATTACGTATACCTTGTGAACATGAGGAGATGATAGTACGCTAATACTTAGGTTAACTTATACCTCAATTTGGTATAAATGATTATGAAAAAAATCTGCATTTTTCGTATAGACGAAATCGGCTTATCCGTATTTTTACCTGGATGGCGTCCCATAATGCATCAGACGTTCCATAATGCATCAGACTTGCAATGGAGTTCGACCGTACCAGAATGCATCAGGATTAGATCAAGTCCCAACCACTACGTTCACACTCGGTATGATAACAGGGGAAAACGTAAATATTTGTGTCACATTAAAGGTAGATGTTCCGATTGCTGACACGATTTTCAACTTGATGTTTTCTATTTTACATGAAAGGTCATCCTTAAAATTGTCGCATTCCAAAGTTTGAGTTGCATAACCCCAACGGTTCTATTTTTAAAAGAACAAGGTCAAAAGACAGTTTTGCTCATTGAGTAGTACACAGAGCCTATTATTTCCAAATGAAACAATTCTGGCCACTAAGTATTTTACAGACATAATGAGAAAAAATATGGGGATTCTTCTGATACCAAAAAATCTTGATGTGAACAAAATTTCATAGCCCCCCAAAAGTGATCGGAAAATACACCTTTAACAGAACTCCACAGGTTACGTTACATTTTAAAAGACTTAGGCTATGCGGTCACATTGAGAAAATTGTCAGAAACATAAATGGAACTCCTCAGACATTAAATTACATTGAGTTAAAAAACTTTAGGATTCTAACAAAATAATTAACTGACCTGGTATTAAATGTGCTGAAAACTATATAAGTAAGAAATGTCTCTTTTTTAATTTGAGATATTGCACGCTAAGAATGGTTGATTATCGAGGAAGTTACAATCCCAAATGTAAGGTCAAGTACAATTTTTATTTTCACATATTTCGTTTCAGCACATTTATTACCTGGTCAGTTATTTATTTTGTTGACCGTATGTACGGTCACCCATCTACTTACAAACAAACAACACGATCTAGTCTGGAAAACTTTTTTATGTCACATTTCAATTGCTGAATTGTTCACACAAATGAAGTATCACCATTGAGAATCTATTGTTCTTTTGTTCCTCACAATAACATTCCACATTCAACTTTTTCAATGACCCAATATCTGGAATGACTGTCCTGGTCCGGGTTAAGTATGAGCATGTCACAACAAACAACATATCAAGGGTCGAGCGCCAGAAGGCCGTAACTCAACTTTTGGGCAAATTGATATTTCAGTACAAAAATAATCCATATAACCTAGATTTTCAGAACCATAAAGAGATAACAAATAAACACTCTTAATTTGACTAAAATTAGAGTTATGAGTTGGGTGCTACAGTGTATTGTAATGAGTCCCAAATATTTGAAAGTCGATTATCTCAAAATAGTATTTCTTGAGTTACGGCCTTCTGGCGCTCAACCCTCGATATGAACATAGCTCTGGGAGACTGTCACTCGATCACAGTATGCCGTGCTATATTAGATTTGTATATCTTTCACCATCGCCTTTATGTACATAATCACCATGTAATATAATTTATTTATTTAACCAGGTTATGATAAATAAACTGTCTATAGATTCCGAATAACCTAGATACATATGTAGGACATATCGTCATCACCCTCTGGCGCCATGTTTCAAAACTAATTCCTTTGTTGATCCTAATGTAAGCTGACATTACGATTTTCATACAGGCTGTATCAAAAAGATTTGTACCGTGGTCTGATCAGTTTTTCAGAATTTTTTTTGATATGTTACGAACCATTTAGACCATTTTGCTTCTATATGCAAAATTATTGAAGTTTCATCTTTTCTAAGAATTTTGATTTACGACAATCGAACATTTTTTTCAGAATTTACAAGCTTTTAAAGGAATATTGGTGTTTTTATCATTTTCATCGAAACGTTAGATCTGAAGCGCACAATTCAAAGTTCCTCCTGACCATGCTGACTGCACTCATATATTCACTACTTATAAAGAGTTTGTGCAGTGAACCTATTAAATTTGCGTTGCTGTGAGTAAAACCATGATTACGTCGATCTTCATTTGAATGACAATAGCGGTCAGAAACAACAGCCAATTATCTTCAGATTATCAGATCAATAAGTTGACATAATTCCCTATTTATTAAAATCAAAAATATTGTATTTATCAGAGATTTTATATTTTTAATGCTTTTTTGAAAATGGAACATATCAGAGTACAAATCATTTTGATACAGCCTGTATCCCATATTCAGCAAGAACTTTTATATAGTTCAATTCGTCATCTGCTATGGCACGTGATTCATAGGGAAAAGACGGGTATCCAAACCAATTATTCAACCAATATTTAAAGTTTGAATATCAAATTCAATGGGATCTATTTTGTTTTGTATAAAGAGTAACATGAAGAATATTGAAACAATCATTGTCAGCACGAGGATAACGCTACCAATAGCGTACATAATAAACTCTGCAATCTAGAACGAAGTCGTGATCTCATTAAATCCATACCATAGCCTTCAAAGAAGCACGTACATTGTTTGTATTCAACCAATTTATCATGAAGTCAGTGTAACAATTTGCATATCAAATCATACAATGACCCATTTTTCGTGACATTTTCATCGGCCCCAGACGTAAGGCCAAAAAAAAACCAGGTTTGACTTGCCCTTTCAGGGCAAGTCAAACCTGGTTTTTTTTTCAGAGCCAGATTCTAGGTCGGACGGTCGGATTTGTTCTTTTATTTCCCCCCTTTTATCCTTCAAATCCACGGCCGCTACTCGACTAAATACAAATTCTGGCCCGCATTTACTAGACCCTGGAAAAACCCGCGATTTTTTAAGGCAAAATCCGAGAGGCTAGTTTACTAAAACCGCGATTTTTCGTGATTTCGCTATTTACATCCAAAGCCGAGGAATCCCGCGAAAATAAAGCGCGACCAAAACTGTGACCGAAAAATCACTCCTAAATAAAACTCTTAAGAAGAAGAATTCATTGGTAGATTACCAGTGTAGTCACCTTCGGAGCCGTAATTTCACCCTGAATAACCCTAACCCCGGTTTAGGATTTTTGACCGGGATCACAATTTTCGAGGAAAAAACACCAACTAAATCTCCGGGAACCTGCCGGGATTCGATCCGGGGACCCTCCGTTCTCAAGCCCCACCTTCCAACCACTAAGCCACGGCCCTCAGCTACACATTCGTCCAGTATACTGCACTCATTATATAGGCTCGGTTGACTACGTCATCGAAAACCGACGGCGTATGCGTTTGGAGAGGGACTTTGGATTAGCATTTCTTAGCACTCAGGGGGTTAGGGTTAATAGAACCAAAAAAAAAAAAAAAAAAAAAAGGTGACCATAACCCTAACCCTGGTTTAGAATTTTTGACCGGGATCACAATTTTCGAGGAAAAAACACCAACTAAATCTCCGGGAACCTGCCGGAATTCGATCCGGGGACCCTCCGTTCTCAAGCCCCACCTTCCAACCACTAAGCCACGGCCCTCAGCTACACATTCGTGCAGTATACTGCACTCGTTATATAGGCTCGGTTGACTACGTCATCGAAAACCGACGGCGCATGCAATTGCTCTCAAAGTTTGGTCATGGCGCCAATTGTACCTTCCATTTTCTAAGGAAAAGCTGCAACAGTTCAGGATATGGAGCAGAGTACAATTTTGGTGGTGACATAACTGGCACAATCCCATATTTGTCTTGCCCCATAGTCTCAGGTTAGTTGGTGTCGGGAGTTGGTCATGGATGGCATTTATCTGGAATGACAGGAGTTCTGGTGTCCAAACATACAGGAGTTTCTTCCATGATGTGTCCACTTGCATGGCAGAGTCCCATCGCAGCCACTGTCCTTGTTTCGCGCATCCATAAAGGTAGATCAGCATCTTATCCTCGTCAACTTCTTAAACCAAACTGGTCAGGCACTGCCTGTGTTCTTTCAGGGTCATGTCTTTAATTAGCTTCTGATTCTTCTTGAATCCCAAGCCTGCTTTGTCAGTCTGACCTCTGCCGATTTCATTAAGGATGAGATGTCGTTCTTTTTGTTCCAGCTCCTTTACTCCATTCCATCTGGACCTCGTCTTTTTCGACTCTAAACACTCTCGGTATAGTGTTTGAGTTTTTCCATCTCTGGAGTGCTTGTTGAGATGGTATTTGGTTAGCTGCATACATTTCACCGAGGTGGTGAGTCGCTTTAGTTGTAGGCCGTAGCGTTTTCTGGATCTGTATAAAGCACTGTTGGTAGAGCTTCTGGTAGAGCTCCTGCCCATCTCTTCAGATGTTTTGTGCAGGTTGCCTCCAGTTTCTCAATATAGGTGATTGGGAAGTTGTAGATGGTAAATTCCCATACCATTTTGGGGATGATCACATGATTGTAGATCCACATTTTCATGATACCATTCAATTCGCTTGTATCTGTTAACTCCAACATAGCAGACAACTTGCTGGTAACCATTTGTCTGATCTTATCATCCTTCAGGTCTTCATAGATTAACTTCCCAAGGAATCTCATTGGTTGGCTGTGGATATGTGATTTTCTGTCCGTCAATTACCAGTTGTGGGTCGTAGGCTATATATTGTGTTTTATGGCCTCTTCGCTTCTGGTCTGCATTCGGAACCACTTTCTTCATGGCATGAGATTTACATTTAACAGGCTTGGCTTTCATGGTTCTTGACCATTTGAGGAATTCGTTGGTGGTATTTATGAGTCGTTGACAACCTTCTGTGTTTCTGGCAACCAGTGTAAGGTTGTCGGCATATGCTTTAGCTGAAGACACAATGTTGGAATTACTCATGCGATATCCAAGATGATCAGATTGGTCGAGTAGATCCAGACATAGATTGAAAACGGCTAGAAATAGAATGGATGATAGCGGGCAGCCTTGAAATACTCCAATAAAGCATTGTATCCAGTCTGTTGTCCACTTCTCTGTTTTCACACGGATGAACACTTCATCGTAATAGTTGAAGATAATCTTTCTGATGTGTTCCGGCACATAGTACCATTCCAAGGCAAATTGTATGAGGTTATGTGGTACACTTCCATACGCATTCTGTAAATCTAACTAAATTGTCACGATTGGCTTGCCATTCTTTTTGGCATCTTGAAGCATTTCTGTAAGGGCTTCTGTGTGTTCAACACAGCCTGATATTTCTCCATAAAGCCCTTTTGAACAGATTTGTCAATATAGTTGTTCTCTGTTAAGTATTCAAGGGTTCTTTGAACAAGAATGCCCATTCCAAGATTTCCACTTGAATTTTTCACAGTTATAGGTCTCAAGTAGGCTGGTTCACTTGTATTCTCTTCTTTTGAGATAAGGATTGTTTCTCCCACTTTCCAGTCAGCAGGAATTGAAGCCGTTCTCCAGATGTCACAGATGGTTTCATGCAACAGTCCGGTTATCCTTGGGCACTTCTTCCAAACTAAGTAAGGAATACGGTTGGTTCCAGGAGCACTGGCATTTCTTCGCTTTTGGAGATATTCATTCAACTCTGACAGGCTTGGAGGTTTTGTCTTAAATTTGGTAGTGGGTTGCTTTCTTTATAGTCCAATTTTCTTCTCGGCATGACAATATATTAGTTATGAAAGTTATCCCTGGTAGAGAGGTTTCATAATTTGCATTATATTCCAATTCATTTCTGCCGTTTTGACCTTTTTTATGCCGTAGAGTTTTCGTACATGCGGGCCGTCATCTTGCGTAATGACTACACCCCAGTCGATTATAACGTACGGTAAAAGTTATGACAACATGTAGAGGGCGGCATAGAGTTTCAGTCAATTTTATTTTTAAGAAAATGTTTGTTTTCACTCTCCAGTAAATGTTAAAATAATAAATATAAAATGATGGCGAGAGATGTTGTCGTCGGTAAAAACAGTAAATAATTCACAATTACTATATAATTATATAAGAATTTTTGAAGAATATTGTAGAAGAAAAGACAATATTTAGTAGAAATAATTAACTTTCATTCATCAATCGCCGGCATTACGTCATTCCATGTGCAATGTCAATAGACTGCTGGTACCAAAGTCATTTTTACCATGGGAAAAATAACATACCGGGAACTATTAAAAGTCTCTCGCGTACGTGTTGAGAAGCAAAGCGAATTATCTCGGTGTTCAAAGCAGACTTTCGAAAAGGTTAACAATTATTTACATCGATCCCCGGCTAAGTTTGCAAAGTACGATTGAAGTATTTAACTTAAAATTAACTGCCGCCAAACGTGACAGAAGCCGGAAGAATTAACCAATTCAAAAATCAGTATATGGGATACACAGACCGTCGGCCAACTCACGCTGGTTTTCAACGAGCACCTTTAAATTTATTCAGTAGAAAAACAACCGGGGTCTATGGGGTTACGCTTCGAGTGAAACAAACATGACAAATGCGACAGTTGAGTCACACTACGTGAGTAAATTACGATTTTATGTGTTTATACCACAAAAAAACCGTAAACAGAACGTGTTTTGCTATTTTTTAACCAATGAATTTGAAGAAGAAAAAAAAATAGCGACCCGAGATTTCCAAAAATTCGGGACGGTCGGAAAAGGCAAGTCAATTATTTGTTTAGCCTATTGTACGACGCGTGATGCAATATTGTGACTCAAAAGTCATTGTAAAAGTACAAAGTTCAATGTTTCTATCTGGAGCCAAGAATTGATGAAAAGGCGTGACTTTCTGGAGATGACGTGGCGATGACATCAAAGACGGTAAAGAGAGATTTAATTGGAATTAGAAATCTGGTGAAATGAAAGTTAAGAATTAAATTTCCAATAGTAACAGCATGCATGTCCCACAGTGCCATCATTGGAGAGCCGATTGAACCTAAAACTTCTGCATTCATCTTGATAACTCCCCAGAACATAGTACACAGCGTCGACAGGGTCGGTATTAAAATCGTTTCACTGACTATAAGCTTTAAATGCCAAATGCTGTTACTGTCGTTCATTAAAATAGTTGATAATGCCGTCGACATACTTTTCTGTGTCACGTGATATTATTGCTGTGATTGTGGTGAAAGTGGTGACATTTAAAATGTGTGTCACAGAAAGCCATAGAGCATTGAATTAATTTGAAAAGTTCAGATATGTTCTCGGGCTTCCGTAAAATCCCGATGCTCGGCAAAGGTTATTCGTTTGCAAAAGTAACTTTTAGGCGAGGACCCCCTACCTGTTTTACGGTCCTGACCGGCCCACTTTTTGTAAGATTTTTTCTTCTCAATTCATGTAATTTTTGTAGATTTGTGCAGATTTTGGTGACATTTTAGGTTAAGCAAACAAAAAACCAACAAAAAGCACACAAAAAAACACGACCGACCGACCTTGACAGGTCCATCCGCCCGTAAATCAGGTTTTGTTATTCGTCCCCTTAACATATCAATAATCGTTAGGCTACAAGGCCCGCTTAGCAGCAGCGCTATAAATTGGTGCCCTAAAAACCGTCACCAAATTTAAATATTCGCCTTTCATCAAAGCTGGTTGCTATATGACATAATTCTCGTGTGCAACCAACCGGCTGCAACATAATGGAAACTCACCCATGCAGTTAGCAAGTAGTACCGCTCATACACGCCCCGAATTTAAATATGAATGCCTGGTTGTACACGCGCACTGGGCAAGTCCTCGTAGTAATTGATAACAATAGGATTACCAGACCGAATTAATAGCGCTCCTAAGCGGGCAATTTATGTCATGTCAATATATTAATAGATGAAGGCCCAAAAGAGGCTCAAAATGCCGATATTAATTCCCAGACTAAATGAATGAAAACTACTGCAGCTCTAAGTCTTATAGACCTAAGTGTTAACATTCCTGAATGAGTTTCTGAAAATCGTGACATTGTCGGTACGGACATTACCGGTACCTGATGAAGTGCCGTATGGCCAGATAGTTTGATGTTCTAAATAACAGCATGCACGGACAATCATTAAAGAAACCCGTATTGGAGATCTGTTACATAGTCCTAAACGTATGTATTACCACAGAACCCTAGAATTGACTGACATGAATGTCACCACGCCACTTTTTATTTATAATGGCTATCAAACGTCATTAAATCTATATTAAAAAAAATAAGGCACAGTGTTTGCTTTTGCTTTTAGGGACATTGAGAGATACGTATAAACATTGAGAGATACGTATAAGAAAGTATTACAATAAACTGCGCATGCCAGTTATCATTTATACATTTCTGTACATGGGGTTTCCCAACACCAGTTGATCCCAGTTGATAATTCTCATAGTGTTGCACTGCCGATAATGAGCTAATTGATATTCACAAGGTGATTTACTAACGTCGATTTAACATGGGAATTCTGACTTGCTTGAAAAAATCATGAATTGTAATGCTTTTAAATCATGAATCTTGATAGGAAACATGAATTAATTGGTATAACATGTTGACAACACAGTGATAACTTGCAAGCTTCCTGAGGGGCAAATACTTTTGCGCGGCAGTGTAAGCTTTTTGTGTTGAGCGACCTTGGTCCGAAGCACACATAGAGAACGTGCAAGCGTATTGAAAACATACTGGCTATTATGTGATGACTGGCGACTTGGATGCACTATATGACTGATACAGTGCAACTTACCATAAATGCCCGTTTTAACCAACATCACTTACATGACAATAACAACAACACTTTTCTTCCAATTAAGTCAAGTTTGAAGACGCAAATTTGTATTACAACTATTTTGCTGATTAAGCTCACTTGCATATGTTATGCATGTTTAATTAACATCTAGTCAAAAACACATTTGACTTTTTATCTAAAGATGTGTACATCATGGAAGCCTGGGAATAAGATACAATGTGCCTATTCTTAATTCCGACATTTTTGTATGAGCAAATTAAAACATTTCTTTGTATTTTTCTCTTTATTTAAATAATTTGCATAAGTAAGTACCTATATTCGAGACTTAATATGAACATAACCATACCTTTAATATGGGTTTGTGACCTATCAAATTAAAGCGTAAGACATACACAACAAAATGGTATGAGAACATTTTATGATTTTGTTTTTTGTTTTTAAACTGCATATATTTAAGCAATGAGTATGCATTCTACACGCCCTCTTAGCTTTATTTATATGGAAACAAATGATTCACCAGACATAACCACAGGGAACGTGCATTTGAATCTACCGCGTTAGCACTGCACATGCCATTATGTGTGCAGTCATGCACACCCCTACATACAAGGGGTGTGTGTGGTTTCATAGACCAGCTCCCTAGTATGTGCTTCTTGACATCCCTTTAACCCCTTTAAGTCTTTATAAATTGTAGATGTGAACTCAGCTGTGAAATCAAGCTCGGTTAAAAGCTAGCTTCTAGTTGGCTGGGCCCTGTGAATGGTGGGTACTGAAGCAAAGACCAATTACATGAGGTTTAAATAAAAATATAACAACATTAAAACTCGCATACGGAGAGTAAATTATCTATTTGAACTTGAGTCATTTAAAAACATTTGGATCACATACTGAATTGGTTTAATTTTCATTTTTCATGGACCAAAAGGAGGTGGTGTATAACCAATTGAAATAAAGGGCGTTTATGGTAAGTTGCACTGTAGTAATAGGGCTGTCACACCAACGGCGATCAGGCCTTGCGCTGGCATTGCAGTGACAAAATATCATAAAGTATCAAAGCGGCAAGCCAAACGCACTTAGGTCTCCAAGAACCGATTGGTTACGCAGGGGACACGGTATAGGACGGGAAAGGGTCCCCATGTCACATTTGAGCTCCAGAGCGCCGCGCTTGTTCTCACTCTGCTGCGATCAAGCCAGCTCTTTCATTGCGCTGAAAAAGTATCAACATGAATAACATGCAGGAAGACCCCGGAAAAATGTCCAAAATTGCCAAATCTTTAAAACAAGGTAGTATGTTCCTATTCCGCTTATTGCGTTTTCACTGCGCTTTTAGTACGACACATTGCGTTCCTACTTTCAAATCTTACTTGGATACATATCATTTAACAGGTGTTTGGTATTATTATTATAATAGGCACTTATATAGCGCTCTATAAAAAGCACAGCGCTTAAACAACGCCCCGAAAACAATATACGGCATACATAATACACATAACATATACAATAATACAAAGTACACATTTGGAAATAAGTAAGTCTTTAGAAGACTCTTAAAAGTAGACACAGTCCTAGCTTCTCTGATATAAATAGGAAGCTTATTCCAGAGCTGAGGTCCGAAAACAGTGAGACAACAATCACCAGCTCTTTTGTGTGAACGAACGGGATTGAGCTTTGTTATGTCAGATGGAGAACGAAGTCTGTGCCTACTTCTAGTAGTATCAGGATGATTGTACAACGCGACAAGATTCTGTAGATAAGCCGGAGCAGTACCAGATATGCACTTATATACCTGCAACATGATTTTGAAATGTATTCTTTGTTTGAGTGGGAGCCAGTGTAAGGAACGCAACAGTTTGACGGAGCACCTGTCTCGTCCACATGCAAAGACTAGTCTGGCAGCTTCATTTTGGATACGTTGCAAACGTTTTAGATCAGCTTCACGTGCTCCGTACAAGAGGGAATTGGCATAATCAATGCGAGACAAGACAAGTGCTCTGACGGCATGATGGCACGCTTCCTGGCTAAGGAAGCGACGAATCCGCCATAAGTTACGAATGTAGAAGTTCAAAGTCTTACAAAGCTTACTAACATGGGTAGACATATTTAGAGTGCCGTCAAAAACAACGCCTAAGTTCCTAACACTGGCAGATGGTTTTATTGAGAGATTTCCCACACTTAATACAATGTCTGGAAGTTTGGTGAGAGCTCTGTTTGTGGCAATTATGAAAAACTCAGTTTTATCCTGATTAAGCTGCAACTTGTTGTGTAACATCCAAGAGGTAATATCAGATATGCAAGCAGACAGGTTATTGAGGACACGCTCACGATCACCAGGGATCTTAGGATCAAACTCGGCATATAGCTGAATATCATCCGCATAGCAATGGAAACATATTTTGTAACGACGGATGATCTCACCAATAGGGGTGGTGTACATGATTGAAACCCTGAGGGCCAATTATGGAACCCTGTGGCAAAGAGTATGTAAGCGTGTGCTCACTAGACATAGCGTTTTTAATTGCAACTCTGACATTACGCTGATTAAAATAAGATTTATACCAAGAGAGAACAGAGCCATCTATACCAAAATGTGATTTCAGTCTTTGCAACAAAATGGAATGATCAACTGTATCAAAGGCCGCTGACATGTCAAGCAACACCAAGAAAACAACTTTATCATGATCCACGAACTGGTTGATATCGTTCTTAACCTTCAGAAGGGCAGTTTCAGTACTATGAGACCGCTTGTATGAGGACTGGTATAATACTTCATCTATAGTGCATGGACTAATGACCCTGCAATCGACCTATTCGCCCATTACACGGTCCGCTATTTGTGAGGAGCGCCTCGAAATGGTACTACATGTAGTTCGACAATTTCTTTATAACACTATGACTGGTCATGCAGTGAGACATTGTGCAATGATGCAATTTGATTTAGAAGGCTCTCCTCGCACCAGGTGGATCCGTCAAACGAGCGTATAAACAGAGCCTCCTGCGTGTTCAGTCTTGTTTTCGGGGCTTGAATAGTGAACAACATTGAACAACATAGAAAACATGGTAAAAGCAAAATGCAAGGATTCAGCACCAAAGGGCAGAGGGAGGGGAAGAGGAAGGCAGTCTGCTCAACACCCATATATTCTACGCAGATAACGAGATTGTGTTCTTGCTGCGATAACAAGTAGCTGCTGCTACCTCAAGTAGCTGGAACCTCTGCGCTTTTTTCGCATGCACAAAACAGTTGGGGGCGACCATAGGGACCCTTTTAGTTCCTAGCCATTGCCTACTGCGTCACCAATGCGTTCTTGGAGACCTTGATGCGCTTCGCTTGGCGTTTTGATCATCGTTCAACTTAATGCAAGCGCGGGTCTGATCCTAGCCAGTGCCAACCTGCGTCAATGGGTTTCTGGAGACCTCGATGCGCTTCGATTGGCGTTTTGATCATCTTTCAGCTTAATGCAAGCGCGGGTCTGATTGCAGCAGATTGGAAAAGGGTTTTAGTGACATTCATTTAAAAATGGACAATTCGGGACAGTTTTCCGCGCTCTTTCATCACGGGTTGGTGTCACCTGACAATACGGTATTCAATGTCTAATACAATTATTATGCTGACTTTCGGAAGCAGTGATGCGCACTGCGCAGATGCATATGTATGCCTATCTCATTTTCAAAATTGTACTTAATCTGAAGTGTAACTATCACTTATTATATTCAACACGTTCAACCTTACCAATCTGAGGCTGTTAATCCTAAAACTCTCTCTGTGTTGTCGTCTTAATTACGACTGTCTATCAAGACTTCGTGATAGGGTAAGGGAGCAGTTCCATTTATACGCGATAAATTTATCGCGACTGTATCGGGCCTGATATGTTTTGGACCCGATGTTTTTCAAGTTGATTCGCGATAAAATAGTCATCAGGCCCTGATAAAATAGCCATCGGGGCCCGATACGAGGCCTCTGCTAATCCGTGGGGTATGTTAAGCAAATAGAGTGGGACATTGTTTAGCAAAAACACGACGATAATACAATTTACGTTAAACATCCATAATCAATAACATTATCTCTAAAAACATGAAATGCTGAATTTGTACCTTACAACTAGAATAAATAGCCCGAAGCTCTATTTACATACCGACCACTTATCTTTCGTTATATTTAAACAAGCGGTAATACGCTACTCGATAAATAATCCTTTGCTTCGCGCAACTGTACGCGATAAAAATCTCATCGGGGCCTGATAAAAAACTCATCGGGGCCCGGAACATTCGCGCAATTTTTATCGCGTACAAATGGAACTGCTCCCTAACACAAACTGTTTTGACTAGGGTTTTTTATATAAAAGGTAATACGCAAATTGAGTTCCCTATCGGTTCACCTAGTGTGTCCGTCGTCTCTCGGGTCCGACGCCTCTGGTCCGACGCCGCTGGTCCGACGCAGTGACAATTTGTGTATGTAACCACTTGGACTTACCCACATGCCTGAAAGCTGTTGATAGTGCACGTGATACCATACAACCCAATGATATCCCATAGAAAATGCAGTTTTGGTACAATTATTTTTCATTAGGTGATGTGTCACTTAAGGGATGGCTTCCAGATTCGTACGGGTTGAAAACCGTAGATCGGAGAGGGTAAACGCACTGGCTGTCCGTTCACGGGAGTTGTTCAATGCGTTCGCTAAGCATGGCTAAACACGTATTGGTTGGTCATTATTTAACCGCGTTCCGTTTATCCCAGTGCGTTTACCCTCTCCGATCTACGGTTTACAATCCGTACGAATCTGGAAGCCATCCTTAAATCATCATAACTTCAACAGCACCCACTCATATTTGTTTATGAATGAGATGTCAAAGTACGGGAAAACATTTCCTTGATTAATATATATCTCAGATGTGGTTGTAGATTATTAATTTAAAAAAAAAGCTAACCTGCTCAGGAACTTTTAGTGTTAGGCTTATTCAATGTTTGATCTCCAATTGGGAAAGTTATTTTAATTTTTTGGATCCAATTATTTTGGACACGCGTTGTTACATGTACGTTAATTTTGGCAAATATGGTAAAAGAAGGAATCTATAATTTTAAGATTACACAGGGTAGGTCAAATGTCAGGTCCCGTTTTCAAAAAAATAAGGAAAAAATACTTCTTGGTACAAATATTGTTAATTTCTTCATTGATTAGGAGAGAAGAAATAATTCTTCATATTTGGTGATCTTTTCAAGACAATACCTAATTGCACGCGATAATTACATCATATTTACGAAAAATCGCGAAATCAAAACTTGCCATGGATACACGAATGGAACCAAGTTGGCGGATGTTACCAATATTGCAGTATTTACAGTATATAATAGAGAAGCTCATCCCAGCTGAAAAGGCAAAATAAACATATAACAAACCGCGCGGCTGAATGTCCCAACTCGAAAAAGCAAGGACATTCACCGGCATGGGACTCGAACCCACGATCTCCCGTATAATAGAACAGGCGCTTAACCAGTTGGCCATCGGTCTTGCTGATATACAGCACTTTGAATCGAGGCCAAGTAATTGAGTTACCCTCGGGTATCCTAATTGTGGATTCTATTCTCGGTCTTAGTTGGGACTGGTTTCGTATATTGCATATAATTGTTATTTACCACTCCCCCTGCACCTGCAGCTTCGTCTCCTGTTACAGCCCCTTTATTGTGTTTGTGTATGTACCACGATTCATTAAGTTGAGACATTCAGCGGCGCGGTTTGTTATTTTCGCCCTTTCAGTTGGGATGAGCTTCTCTATTATATACTGTATTGACATTTCAGGCTCGTCCCTCTGCACTCTCAGAACAAAGGTTAAAATCTTTAACCATGTCGGTTAAAATTCTAACTATATTGGTTAAAATTCTAACCATGTTGGTTAAATTCTAACCATGTTGGTTAAAGATTTAACCAACGGGAGGTTACCAGGTGAACCACACAATTGGTTGGTTAAAACCGTAACCAACAGCTGTTGGTTACTTTAACCTGTGGTTGGTTACAATTTTTAATCATTTGTTGGTTAATATGTTTTAACCAACAGTGGTTGGTTAAACTTTAACCTGTGGTTGGTTACAATTTTTAAACATTTGTTGGTTAATATGTTTTAACTAACAGTGGTTGGTTAAAAATGTTGGTTAAACTTTTATTTTTTTTCCTAAACTTAAACCCAGACAACATTACAATATTGGCCCAATATTGATGTTTCATTGGCCCAATTTTGGCTTTTAATATTTGCGCCAACCCGAGGCCAGGACCAACTTTGGCAAAGGGCAAGCCCAGGACAAGGGACAGGACAAGGCACAGGATAAGGCACAAGATCCTAGCCAAAAGGCCGGGAAGCGATAACTTATAACAGCGGCCGCAATTTTTAGACCACGTAAGAATTCGTATATGAAATCAACGGCGTCATTTTCCGCCCCTGGTATATTGTTGGACCAATTATTGGACCAATATTGGTTGCCAACATGATGCCAATGGAAGAGCGCCAATGTAAAACCAATATTGGTCCAATATTGGTTGGCAACATGATGCCAATTGAAGAGCGCCAATGTAAAACCAATATTGGTCCAATATTGGTTTAATAATATGCACAAAATATTTTCCCGTCATTGGAATTCTTTGGCGGGAATCTTGTTCTGACCTATTGTTGGTTAAAATTATGATGCCTTAACCAACGTCGAATAAACTAAAAATGAATTATATTTAAACTCTTTAACCAACGCAGTATTAAAAGTAATGTTTAACCAACGCTTCATTTTTAACCAATGTAGTATACTTTTTAACCAACATTCTTTTAACCCATGGCTTTTAATACCTGTTCTGAGAGTGTGTATACCTTCTATTCTGTCTTATTTGGGACAGGTTTCGTATATTGTATTTTACAATTGTTATTTACCAGTCCCCCTGCAGCCTCGTCTCCTGTAACAGCCCCTTTATTGTGTTTGTGTATGTACCACGATTTATTAAGTTGGGACATTCAGCGGCGCGGTTTGTTATTTTCGCTCTTTCAGTTGTGTGGAGGCTATTAACTTCTGTTCGTCTTTAAAGTTTTAAACCCCATTTTTTGCTCCTATCTTGTGCAATGGTACCTGAAAAGTCGGTAAGAAACGCTTCCTGACATCAGTATCTTATCTTGTCATCCATAATCTTTAATAACTGATCCATAAGAAGAAGGTTAAAAACGTATTTTGCATCCAAAATACCATCGCAATGATGATGTTTATGTCCTAATATCTCGAGTGGCCGATGCATCGATCCCAATACAAAACACGCAATCGATCAAAACCCAGAGAGGGCGCAATGCATAAACCACGGCAGAGAGAGGGGGACAAGTGGCACCAACAAGTTGGGATGAGCTTCTCTATTATATTATACTATTATATATACTGTATTAACATTTCTGCTCGTCCCTCTGTATACCTTCGGGTATCCTAATTGGGGTGTCTATTCCATTTTAGTTATTCACACAACAAAACTTTACAACTATTAACATTTTATAAATAAAACAACTTTTGATAATTAAACCAAATTTACATTTTGAAACATTTGATTCATGGATACAACATCAAACTATTATAAGCATGTGTACCCCTCATTAATAGAACTGTCACCCTACGGCGATCAGGCCTTGCGCTCTCGTTGCGCTGAAAAAAGTATCAAAAAGTATCAAATGCCAAGCAAAATGCAGTTAGGTCTCTAATAACCGATTGTGGACGCAGTGGACACTGGCTAGAGCGGGATAGGGCCTCCATGATCGCCCTTGAGCACCATACAAAGCGCCGCACTTGTTTACGCTCTGCTGCGATCAACATAGCTTGTATTGCGCTTAAAATTATCAACACATGAATACCACGCAGGAAGAGCAAGGACAACTGCTCAAAATTGTCAAATTTTTAGACAAGGTTCTTAGTACACTCCTATCCCGCTTATCACATTTTCACGACGCTCTTAGTACCACCCATTGTGTTTCTCCTTTGAAGTCTCACGGGTATGAGTGGCCATAGTATAAACAAAACGTCTAAGGTAACAACACGTAGTGCGCGTAAGGTAACACGTAGTACGTGTAAGGTTACACGTAGAACGTGTAACGTTAGCCGTCTAAGATGTATCTTAGACGCCTAAGATAACATTCTCGCTTTATTCCGTTAACAAATGTGACAATTTGGATTTAATATTTGCAAACAAGTATTAATCAAACAAACCCGGGGAGTGAAGGGTGGGGAGGATGGAATAACAAGGACACAACCATATTGGATATCTTACACGCTTATGCTATTTACGGAAAGAACACTATTTGTTAACTGCATTTACTCATCTTGGACGTGTACGATGTTATCTTAGACGTCTAACCTTACACGTTCTACGTGTAACCTTAGACGTATTATCTTACAACGTTCTCTGCGTGTGCACAGGTAATATAGAGCGATTGCACGAAGGTTATAAGTTCAAATCATCCCCTAAGTACAAACATCTGTTAAACTTATATTGATTCAAGTGATTGGACTCCATCCATGCATGTTTTCGTCTAAAGGATGATTTGAACTAATAATAACCCCCGTGCAATCGCATAATAAACAGAGTCTCCTGCCTGCTCAGTCTATTTCAGGAGTTCTACAAGCGAACAACATATAAAACAACATAGACACCATGGGAAGACTCAAAGGCAAGGCTTCAGCACCCAGGACAGAGGTAGGTGGAAGAGGTAGGCGGCCACCCCCACCGTATGCTCACCCACACCACCACACATGGGAGTAGGGTACGGCGTGTTCTACTCCCATTTGTGTGAGCAGACCGCATTTCAAATGAGATCGTACTGTAAACCTCTGCTTCAAACGCCAGAAGAACGCCATTCGTCACGCTTGGACGTATAACGAGCGCCATAGTCCCAGTGGCAATCAATAACGTCTCTTGACAGCGCAGTAACAGCTCTGAAGGACGGGAGAGAGACGTATTGAACGTAATAAGGTCCGGAGAGACACGTAGTGAGAGCCTCGTTGATCATACTGCAGTCGCAGAGGACAAGTAGCGAGTACGCGTCCTTGTTACGTCAACGGGACGCTCAAGTCGCTCGCTTTGCGCTGTCACGACAACACTGAGTCATTACAGCGCTCTGAACAGAACATGCAATGGGGTCAACTCGCTTCTAGACATAAGTTAGAACAGATATCCATGTATCTAGGCGGAACGGATAACAAGTGATTTGTGCCCCTACATGTATTTAACATCCAATATAATTGGCGCATGATGTCAAATAAAAAAAACCTAAGTAGTTTAAATCAAAACTAGATTGCGCGGTTCTCGGCTTACGCAGATTGTGGTTTGAGTTGGTTAAATGACGCAATAGGATCCTATCGGAACCGTATACGACGTGCGGTTAAACAAGTATAATTTCACCCACTTCTTCTCAATACTCTGTAAACAAATACAACACCTTTCCTCGGCAGCTATCATTTAAATATATTTGACCGTCTATTCACACGGGATACCAACGAACCTTGGTATAGTTCAGCGACACCGCCGATTGACTTTGAAAAGCGTAAGGAGTTTGTTATAGTCTGTACCCCTAAAGCTGTGACAATTATACCTGAATACAATTCGCATTAGCCTGAAACAATCAATGTCATGAAAGCACCCCATTAAAACAACCCCAAATATGCGTGTTTTTTTATCAAGAAGGATTAAAGTATAGCAATAGTTGATCCCCCGAGTAAATTCAAAATTCAAAACAAATTGAACTCGTTTGATTGAACGCTCATAAATTCTGCCTGATAAACTGCACCTGTCTATATAATTTATATGTTGACAGATGATTAGCACAAGGATTGTTGAGTTATAGACTGGCTAATTATTGAAATGTTGTTCAAAAGTATGAATTCAGCTGAGTTACCTAGCTTTTATTTGCAGACTGATCACTGATGCAGTAATTATTTTCACAAATATATAGTGTTTGATGCCTCTTATTTCAATAATAGTTTAATCAATCGTTTCATTACTTTTCGTCCGAATAAAAGGGGTTAATATCATAAACTTCATATTAACTATAACTCCAACTATAAATTAAACTATACATTTAACTCTATGTCAACTTATATATAACTCTCAAATTTGTTGATGAGCGGTTATGATTGGCTCAAAACAAACTTCGACCCACTTTAAACTGCCAATAATGAGCTACTTGATATTCATGAGGTGATTTACTACAGCGATTTTAAAAACATGAATTTATTGGTATAAAATGTACAATGGACCCAATGAAATGGTAATTGGGTCTGATGGTTTTGTCGACAGCACAGTGATCACTTGGACGATTCTAGGGGGAGAAATACTTTTGCGCGGCAGTGTATACTATGCTGTGCAGAGAAGTTACGATTGTTAAACCCTTTATAGATCTGGACCAGTCAGATCTTTTGGGAATATCTCAAGGTTGAGATTTCTCCATCTCTATTCCATCTGTCACCAAATGAACAAGTGTAAGCTAGTTCACCCAGTAGGGTGAACTGGTGGAGGTGGACCTTTATACATACATTCAATAAAACTCTTGCTATACCACGAATGACCATGTGACGTCATTCTTAGTCTGTAGTATGATAGAATATAAGTGTAATACCTCCCATTAAGTATAATATAGAGTTATTCAAATAAACGTTTGATTGTATCAGTGCCATTCTAACTCTTACGACTGTTTTTGTAAAAGTGTGTATGAGTGCTGCTATCGGCTGTTTCCAATAACAAGGCGTTTTGAGAAAAAAAGTAAAAGAAAAGCTAAGGCAGTAATAATCACATTTTATTAGTTGTTATAAAACAAGCCCGGTGTTTTAGGCAGGACTTTGCTGTAGGGTGTTTACTACATACACTATGTATTTAGATAGCTCTAAGGTATACTTATAATGTTTTAATTTAATGTCTTCGAATATAACAACCTATCGAAATTGAAGTCTGACTGGAGTTGTATAAAATAGTGCCCTAGGCTACGTCCCCATTTTTTTTAATAGACGAGTTAGGTTATTCATCCCTAATATTGGAGACCGATTGCGCACATTCTTCTCGCATTTCTAGTTCACGTCTATTTCTATTTTATTTCTATAAAGTCTAAGCTGTGTTGTGCCAAATCGTTTCTAAGAAAAGTGCAGTTTCCAAAACTGTACAATCACTTGTAAGGCAATCATCAACATATCAAAAGGGGAATTATTTCATCTATAAATAAAACGAACAAAGCTGATATTATATTTTATTTGCGGAAGATTTTTTAACTTTTAAGTACGTTGAGTGCGTACGTATGTTTCTCAGAAGAAGAAAAAATAACTACTCCCATGTTGATAAGCCTTTGCATCATAATGTCATGGTCGACCGTGTCAAATGCGGCTGATAGGTCTAGCATCAGCAGCAACGCAACCTTTTTGTCGTTTAAAGCGCGCAATATGCTGTTGTGCACACACGCCTATGCGGTCTCAGTACTATGCTGACCTCTATAGGCTGATTACAAAGGCTCAGAAAGATAATAATAATAATAATAATAATAATAATACCATGAATAAATAAGGTTTGTCTCAGAATTAGTTTTAAACTTACTGATAACTTCAAACAATCAAATTTGGAGAGAAAAATAGTGTTCATAGGGATTGTTTCTTCGATAGCGTCAGACTCATTTATTCATATTTTGCATTAGTTATCATATTATACACCTGGAAACAAGTATCGCACCGCTGGTGTAAACTTTTACACCGATATGTTGTGTAAACGTATTACACCTTCCTGGAGTAAAATATAACCCTGTCGCTGGGTAAAACTGTACCCAACCTTAAATGGGTACTGGATTACCCAATTATTTAGTTGAGGCCGTTGTACCATCGTAAAGTGTTCTGGTTTACTCAGTATGGAGTATTTTTTTCTAACAGTGTAGACATGAGTTAGAAGAGATTATCCATGTACCTAGGCGGAACGGATAACAAGTGATTTGTGCCCCTACATGTATTTAACATCCAATAGAATTGGCGCATGATGACAAATAAAAAAAACACCTAAGTAGTTTAAATCAAAACTAGATGGCGCGGTTCTCGGCTTAAGCGGTTTGAGTTCGTTAAATGACGCAATAGGATCCTATCGGAACCGTATACGACGTGCGGGTTATACAAGTATAATTTCACCCACTTCTTCTCAATACTCTGTAAACAAATACAACACCTTTCCTCGGCAGCTATCATTTCAATACATTTGACCGTCTATTCACACGGGATACCAACGAACCTTGGTATAGTTCAGCGACACCGCCGATTGACTTTGAAAAGCTAAAGGAGTTTGTTATAGTCTGTACTCCTTAAAGCTGTGACAATTATACCTGAATACAATTCGCATTAGCCTGAAACAATCAATGTCATGAAAACACCCCATTAAAACAACCCCAAATATGCGTGTTGTTTTTTATCAAGAAGGATTAAAGTATAGCAATAGTTGATCCCCCGAGTAAATTCAAAATTCAAAACAAATTGAACTCGTTTGATTGAACGTTTGATTGCCTGATAAATTGCACCTGTCTATATAGTTTATATGTTGACAGATGATTAGCACAAGGATTGTTGAGTTATAGACTGGCTAGTTTTGAAATGTTGTTCAAAAGTATGAATTAGGTAATTAGTTACCTAGCTTTTATTTGCAGACTGATCACTGATGCAGTAATTATTTTCACAAATATATAGTGTTTGATGCCTCTTATTTCAATAATAGTTTGATCAATCGTTTCATTACTTTTCGTTCAAATAAAAGGGGTTAATATCATAAACTTCATATTAACTATAACTCCAACTATAAATTCAACTATACATTTAACTCTATGTCAACTTATATATAACTCTCAAATTTGTTGATGAGCGGTTATGATTGGCTCAAAACAAACTTCGACCCACAGAAGCCTCGGAGACGAACTAATAATGCATTGCAAGCAAAAAAATAAAATCCAAAACACAAGTTCTTCAAAATACCGAATGATATCCGTAGCACGGTGTCATTAATACAGCACATATCCATATTGTGGGTCTCCAATTGCCTTACTTTTCCCGAAAAAGGGGTGGGACTGAAAAAAAAATGGAACGTGGTAACTGACAAAAAAATACATAACACTTTCTACATTATACAAGTAGTATATACATGTGGCTATCAAATAAATATCATGAAATAGGTGTGTCTTCCTTCTGCAAATCTTAAAACACATTACTCTTCCCGACAAATTGGCTGTGATCCGATACATGGATAATCTGTACCAAAATGAATTTAATAAATTAATTTTTAAATTTGACTTCCATTAAAAGACAACCGATATCGACACCTCAAAAGTCGGAAATAGATTGTCGTCCTATATAACTGGATACCCGAAATTCAACATGAAAGCACTTTATTAATTGTATTAATTACTTTTACGCAGATGAGAGCACATTGAATCGAATAGAGGGTGTCGTATTGTCATCATAAACTGCTAATACATTATTAGATTCTTGTTAATCTGAATTTTAACAACAGGTAATTAATTAGATTGGTTTTTATTGAAAACAGATATACGGCGATGTTATAAATTCCTTGGAAGTGGAGACAAAGCTAAAAGGATAATTTTGTTTTACATGTTTGAAGACATTTCAGCCTTGATTCAAAAAATTGGATATAAAATCATCAAATTGGCCCTGTCACACCATAGCGTATGGCCTGAACGTGACCTGAACGTATGCCGACGTATTCAAAAAATAGCTCAAAAATTGGCAGAGTCCAAGAACGTCCAAGAACGTTCAACTTCGGAAAAGTCGACATCGGTGATGGAATGGACGTATCCTTAGCGTATTGAACGTATACATAGCGTATGACTAACGTATTGATAGCGTATCACTAACTTATAACAAACTTATGACAGCGTATCACAGCGTATGCGAGCGTATGACCAACGTATGCTTAACGTATTCGTAGCGTATGTCTGCCGTGTTTGACGTATCCTCAGCGTATCCTCGGCGTACAACGAACACGTGACTTTTGCCGCTACAGAAATTGAGTTTCGTACACGGCGGGACAAGTGTTGCCAGTTTAAGTAAACGTAGCCTAGATGATAACTATTAAAATATCTAGAAGGATAAATATATAGGTCCAACCTATAACTTACGAGTAACGTACCTCTAACGTATGTCAGCGTATGTCAACGTATGTCTAACGAATGTCAACGTATGTCTAACGAATGTCAGCGTATGTAAACGTATGTCTAACGTACCACGAATCTATCGGGAACTTATGCAGAACTTATTAAGCACACGTTGAGTACGTCGAGATATTTTGAACATGCTCAATAATTTTTCGCGGGCTCGACGTGTTCCAAATGTTTACAGCGTATCACAGCGTGCTCTTAACGTAAACGACGTATCCCCAAATTATCTCTAACTTATATAAGCGTACATCAACGTATACCAACGTATTTTTAGATATTTCGCATACGTTCAGGCGATACGCCATGGTGTGACAGGGCCTTTATGATGCATTGTTAGTCAATGGTGAGTCAATTTTACATTATTTCATATTATTACATATGTCCTCAAATTATGAACCACACGCCGCCATCACTACACCAGTACACGTTGGAGCAATATATATCCGATGGGGGCGCACTGTATGTAACAATAACACCGCTCGATTGGTTTACAAGTTATCTTCGCTGTAATCAGGGACAACCGAATAAAGGGACTAGAAACGGTCTATTGTATAACATGCATGTTGCGGTTGTGTTTTCATTCAAGGAACTCAAAGGTTGCCCTATAGCGTGCTAATGTAACTGTGTTGACAATAATCGGTATATTTGAGAAAAATGTCATAATTTTAAATGTATACAATAGTATGAAAAAATGCTAAAACAAATAAAAGTGATTGATAATTTTCCTGGAACATGTAAACTGTTTGTTCCATTTGATTTCAATTGCAAAATAATTCGGAAAATTATGTACTTTGAGGATATCTGTTTTCATTTCTAGAGTGTGAAGAAATTCAGCAGGAATTAGTTACACAGGCTCCATTTGTATCGAGCAATACACACGGTGAGCCGTGCAGTGTGCTTGTACTGAGATTTGTACCGTCCATGCATGATTGTATTATGTATGCTTCTCAACTGAAGATATTTGTACACCCGGAACACGCATCAATATATAATATACCGTAGTAGTCCTAAAATAAGAAAAAAAGGCGTTTCTAGTCCCGTCATTCGATTGTCCCTGCTTTAATCAAATTTTGATTTATTTGATTTATTGCACCACACCTGCGTATTTCATAGTGCAGCTACTAGGATCATTGGCCAAGCACCGTCCAAGGCCCTGCGGCGCCAGGGTGGTATCCTAGTTTGGCCCATGGTAGGAAGGACTTGATACTAGTGGGGGTCTTAAGAAACATAATTATTACAGTTTTTGCTGATTTTCGTGTTTTTATGCTCGCAAATGAATAAATGGGGTAAAGTTATCACAATTCAATTTCCGAATGAGCAAAATCGGTGAAATATATACAAAGGTATGATAAAGAAAACATTTCTTGTTTGTAGATTGGTGGATGGGCAGCCATCATGCAACACGATCAAGACTATGATCTGATGGATGAGAGAGTTATTTGCGGAGTTGATAATCACAGCATGCAGCTTGCGGTCAGTGATAAGGGCAGGGTTTTAGGGCTGGTTAGGGTCTGACTATAAAACATCAAACGATATCAACATTGGCACATTGGTTTCATTTTTTGCTTTTAAATCCCGTAAATCGTCAACAATGTGTTATTTTATAAAGGATTCCGAGTTCAGATAATGACAAAGATCACATGATATTTCTTTAACTTCGTCTATGTTGCGTCTTACATCATGGACTGCTTACACCTACTCACATGTCTATGACACTCAAAGGTAGTAATTCCTACATGCAATATGATGCCGGCCTTGATAAGAAACTTGATAGAAATTGCTGATATTGAAGAGTTAAGGGATGTCCACATGGAAGGAGTTAAAATCCGCGCCAGAGTGCAGAATCTTGAATTTGGCGAAAAACCGTCCAAATACTTTCTTAATCTTGAAAAGAAAAACTATGTCAACAAGTCGATCAATTTTCTTGAAAAACCAAATGGTATTAAAACTAACAGCCAGAAATAAATACTGGATGAAGCCAAGACGTTCTACGAGAACTTATACAGTGATAAGGAAAAGCAAATCGACACGTCGTTGCTCGATACGATTCCAAACATACCTACATTGTCGGAAGACGAATCCAGCCAAATTGATGGTTTCCTTGAATACGATGAAGTTCTCAATGCTCTTAAGTCGATGCAAAATAACAAAACACCAGGTCCGGATGGTTTCACGGTTGAATTCTTCAAGTTTTTCTGGAAAGATCTTTCGTCATTCATCATTCGTGCGCTGAACAGTGCATTTGATAGGGGATCTTTTTCACATTTTCAAAACTTGGGTGTTATTACGCTTCTTCCGAAAGGCAATAAGCCGCGTCAACACCTAAAAAATTGGAGACCAATCTCTTTACTTAACTCAATTTACAAACTCGCTTCAATGTGCATTGCTAATAGAGTTAAGGGTGTTCTCCCAAAGCTTATTGAGGACGATCAAAATGGTTTTATGGCTGGTCGTTTTATCGGTGAAAACATTAGAATTGTTTATGATATCATTTTTCACGCTGAAGAGAAATCAATACCTGGGATGCTGCTTCTTATAGACTTTGAAAAGGCTTTCGATACTGTCTCTCATAGTTTCATTTTCAAAATGCTTAAGCGTCATGGCTTTGGTACTTCAATTCAAAAATGGATTAGACTTTTCTATAGCAATGCTGAATCTAGCCTGCTTATTAACGGCAATATGTCTGATAGATTATTTGTCAACCGGGGTTGCCGTCAAGGCGATCCCCCCTCGCCTTACCTTTTTCTACTGTGTGCTGAAGTACTTGCGACGATGGCAAGAAACAACATGATATGAAGGGCATTGTTATTGATAACAAGGAGTTTAAAATCACACAATACGCCGATGATACCACATTTATTCTTGACGGTACACAGAAAAAAATAAGTGAGTCATCATCGTAAAATGAGTCACTACACGGACAAAATGACTCATTTTGAGCCATAGTGTGTCACTACACGGACAAAATGACTCATTTTTCGATGATGACTCACTTTTTTCTTTCTGTGTAGTGAGAGGTCGCTTGTAGAAACCTTAAATGTTCTTGATCAATTTGCGGTTATGTCTGGGTTACGTATAAATTGCAATAAAACAAATGTTGTTTGGATAGGCTCTAAGCGGAAGGAGCTGCCTTTAAGTACTTGTAGTCATCTCAACTGGGTTAGGAATAGATTCTCCATGCTCGGTGTTGATTTCAGTCTTGATCTGCATGAGATGCCAGCATTAAACTACTCTAGTATTGTTGAAGATATTCGCAAATCGATGAAACAATGGTCGAAGAGATACTTGACAGTTCTGGGTAGAATAGCAGTAGTTAAGTCCCTCTTTATCTCGAGATTCAGTCATCTGGTTCCGGCCATTCCCAATCCAGATTGCAACTTGATACATGAGCTTAACAATATGTTTTTCAATTATATATGGAAAGGCAAGACGGATAGGATTGGCAGGGACCAGATGTGTGGCGATTATGACGAAGGGAGTACAAAAATGATCCAAGTCGGTATATTTTTCAACGCTCTGAAAATATCATGGATTAGACGTCTTTTAAGGGCTGGTAATGCCAATAAAGCTGTTATCATGTTTCTGCATTTCTCACAGCTGAAGGACATGGGTAACTTTATCTGCGGCACCAGTAGGTGGACCAATTCTATTGATAAGACGAGCAATACCTTCTGGAAGGAAGTTCTTCTTGCCTGGAATTCGTTTCAGCAACACAAAAAGCTAAACGATTGCAGCGAAGTTCTACGGTCATGTATCTGGAACAATCCTCAGATTAATATTGGTGGAAATATTGTTTTCTATTCCAGTTGGGTTCAAAATGGCATTCTCTATATTAATGATCTCATGGACCCAGAGGGAGGATTTTACTCTTTGGAGGCACTTAGGAGAAAATTTGTTAATCTTAGAACTAACTTTCTTGAGTACCATGGGCTCAGACGTACTATTATTGAGAGTTTTAGAAATGTGTCATTGTTTACTAATGCTAAGCCGGTTGCTAAACCATTTATTCCTATAAACATTGATATTCTATTGAAAGACAAAAAGGGCTGTAGGCGTATCTACAAAATCCTTTTACCCAATTCCAATAATAAAGCCAAGCTAAAATGGTCGCAAAAACTTCAGTACATCGACGATAACAAATGGAAAACTATCTGCAACGCGCCATTTAAATGCACTGGGGATATCAAGCTAAGATGGTTTCAGTTTCGAATAACTCAGCGTATCCTGAGCACAAACTGCTTCCTTAAGATGATAAAGGTTCCCAGCGACGATCGATGTTCTTCAGGTCCAGGAAACAATTTATCATATATTCTGTATGTGCCCTATTACTAATACCATCTGGAGAAAGCTCGAGGAATGGATACTATAATGTAAATGTAAAATTAAGGTTTCGCTGTGCGATAATGACATTCTCTTTGGCAAATTCCCCATTAGTAAACATACTGGTCTCAATAACATCTTGTTGATTGCGAAATTTACTGTATACAGAAATAGGTGCAATGGTTCAAAACCGTCATTTCAAAATATCCAACATGATATCATTAAGTACCATAACACTGAAAGACACATGTGGAAAAAATCTCTTAAGAATACTCTCTACCTAAAAAAATGGGACGTTTTCCACATGCTTTTTGTATAATTGAAATATATTATATTTTGTAATTTAGTGTATGTTTTAGTACGTCATCCTGTATTTATGCATAATAACCATATTCATGCGATATATAGTCTACTTATCGATGTTACTCTAAAAGGTTATCCACACACATTGTGTATTCTAACTGATTTGTAATCATATATTTTTTGTATATTTGATTTGTCATAGCAGATGAAAAAAATAAAAAGAGAAAAAAAGAAAGAAATTGCTGATATTTTATTCCAATATTCAAAGTAAGTTTTGAAAGAGAAAGTCTAATCGTAGAAGTAGTAATATACTCACATGTGCATTAAGGTTCTTAACACTTGCCACGCGGCAGACAGACGATAGTTCTAAAAATTCACAAAATGTTTAAAAATTTCAAAATTATTGAATCTCATCATCATAATAATATGATATAAAGGGGGTAAAAAAAAGGAATTCCCCCTAAAATTTGATCACGTTTGTTTGCATAACTCTTCACATATTTAGACGTTTTGAGGGACTTAAACACTTATGAAAAGCAAAAAAACTTGGCTCATAGAATAGAGAGTTTCTCCACTTCGATATCATTATTACTTTTCCCAAAATAGTCACATTTCACAAAATTGATGTTTTCAAAAAAGTGGCACTTTTCAAGATTCTATACGAGTTTGTATATATGAATAAATCCACACACAATTAGGCGTTTTGAAAGATTGAAGCATTTATGAAACGGGATAACCCTGGCTACTAGACAAAATTTCTTCTTTTCAATACCATGTTTACTTTTCCCAAAACAGTCACATATCCCGAAAATGATTTTTTCCGAAAAGTGGCACTTTTCAACGATACAGGGAAGTTATTGACGTGAATTGGCTAGTCATCAAATGAAATGAAATCATTTTATTTTTAATTTCAAATAAGGACCAGCTAAATAAAGAAAAGACTTTCTTTTAATTGAAAATAAAGACAATTATAATTAACTTTCTTGCATTTGATTTTGAAAAGTGCCACTTTTTTCTGAAAGCATAATTTTGGGGAAATATTAATGTTTTGGAAGAAGTAAACATGCTATTGAAAAAGAAAAACTTGCAATGGGTAGACAAGAGTTTTGTCTTTTGATAAACGTTTCAATTTTTCAAAAGGTACATTTGTGTGTGGAGTTATGCAAACACACGCGATCAAACTTTAGGGGGGGGAGACTTACTTTTAACCCCTTTATATGGAATCACCATGACAAATGCATTAAAATAAGTACAAACATGTCTAGTATTGGTTATGTAATTCATGAGATAACACTTTGAAAGTTGGGAAAGGTTTCTAACAAATATGTTTGGTACATGGTAAAACTAATACTAGCCGCCTGGAAGGTGTTAAAGTGCATTAGGAGATTTTCGAGACCGCGTTTAGAACGCAAACTACTTTGTGAAATTTGATTCCACAACGTTTAAGGAAAGATCTGACATTCACCGCCTCGAATTTAAGCTAATGAGCTTGGGTTTATATGGACTCCCTCCCCCGGCTCCCCCTCCAACGGGAGTACACCCCATACACTTAATTGCACCATCCTGTTCCCATTAACCGAGTCAGCAGTAAAATCACACATAACCTAGATGTATATCATCCCAGCCTAAGAAATTGCTTACATTATCCAAGACATTGTACATGTACAGTATAATCATACTGTACTATAAGTATGACTTGAGTTATTGCATCATCGATCGAGCCAATCAATATTGATCGGAAATAAAGTGATTGCTTTACAATAAAATATTGCTCAAAAGTACATACCAAATAGCACCAAATGGGTTCGAAAATTGAACACAAAATCCAATTCAGACTCCCCTAGATGATCATACTGTCCCGGGTGTGTGGGTCCAATTTAAATTTTAGATGTTCTAAAATGGATGGATTTCTAACCAATTTGATAAAGAAACACGATCCGCACACATCAGAATTGCAAAAAAAAAGAGTCCACTTTGTGTGCCTTTGAACAGAGTGTTTTCCGGGAATGTAGAATTACACAGTGCATTAACCCATGACCTCGGTTCAACTAATAAAATTAGATATTGATGAATTATTCGCCAACATTTTGTTAAATTAGCACGCACGGTTGGTATAGTAGAGGGAACGTTGACATGGGGAGCGAAAGGTTGTGAGTTCGAGCCCCGTCATGATCATTTTTGTTTTATGCGGGGTCTTCCCGCTGGATTTGTTTGGCCTGTCGGCATCATCTCGTCGCTGTTCTGACATACGGGCACATCACTTTACTTAATTCTGTTGTGATGTGCCGGTATGTCAGAACAGCGACGATCTATATGCGTGCCCACAGCACGGGCAGCGCTGCTGGCGGTGACCGTATAAATGACGCTATTTTTTGTGTTCGAAATTGTCAAAGTTTTTTTTACCGTTCTTTCAAAAATAAGGAGTATAATCACATTACAAACACATTTTGTGCGAGAGAAACACACAAATTTGGCAAAAAAAACACAATAAAAATCCGTTCGCTATAAATAAATGGATATGGTTAAATAATAAAACTATAACAATTATACTCGTCGATCTCTGTGGCGTGCATACGATGGCCATTTCGTTGGCAATCGGCAATCACGGGTTCAGTTCCCGAATATCCTTGTTATCCTTTTATTTTTCTATTTTTAAACTTGATGGTGGATTAATGTAACATCATTGTTATGTCAATTTTTATAAATTATAAAGGCCGCCCATGCGTTTATAGTTTTCTTTTTATTCATTTTTATCAATCATAAATTTATCTCTTGCTTTATTTAACTTTGTATCTAAACAATTAAAATGCGTAAACAATTATATTATTGCTCGATAAATAAGTGATTTAACTTGAGTTCAGTTTGATTAATGATAGCAAAACGTGTTGTAAAACCATTTTACCAGTGTGCCCAACAATTTCTCCTTTGCACACTTTGTATATACATTCAGAGGTCACTTTTAGCTTTTTATAGGTAGGCTAATAATATACAATTGTAAGCAAGTTTGCGACCTCTTTGATTATTAGGCTGGTAACACAATCCCACAGTGCATTTCGTTAAAACAGTGTAAATTATTTTTTCAACGATACGTATCACGTGATAACCACGATCGTTTTCGCAAAATATCGCAAAATGGCGCGGTACCCCAACCCCTCCTAGATGGTACAAGCACAATTTCATTTTTGTTGCCCCCCCCCCCCTAAAATGTTGCTGGATCCACGCCTGCTTTGCGTATTAAAACTGTATTACAGTATAATGTGTCATGATAACGGCTTGTACAACCAATATAAATATAACATTCATGAAATAATGATTAAAAAGGTATACACCAGATCTCACCAAATGAGTTCGAAAATTGAAACAAATTCTACATCTGAGGGAGGCACATACCCCCTCAGACTCCCCCTATCCAAGCATAGGCGGTGTTGCGCACCGCTTAGATGGTACAAGCACAATTTCATTTTGTGCCCCCCCCCCCCCTAAAATGTTGCTGGATCCGCACCTGCTTTGCGTATTAAAACTGTATTACAGTATGATGTGTCATGGTAACGGCTTGTACAGCCATTATAAATATAACATTCATGTAATAGCGATTAAAAGGTATACACCAGATCTCACCAAATGAGTTCGAAAATTGAAACAAATTCTACTTCTGAGGGAGGCACATACCCCCTCAGACTCCCCCTATCCGAGCATAGGCGGTGTTGCGCACCGCTTGGATGGTACAAGCACAATTTCATTTTGTGCCCCCCTAAAATGTTGCTGGATCCGCACCTGCTTTGCGTATCAAAACTGTATTACAGTATGATGTGTCATGGTAACGGCCTGTACAGCCATTATAAATATAACATTCATGTAATAGCGATTAAAAGGTACCGGTGAGATGAACATAATGCAGAATTTCTGCCGAATTGGGTTGATTGATCGTTGTGACATTCCAATGTGGGCATCAAATTGCACTAACGTATTTACCAGAAAATATGGTTGGAGATAGGGAAAGGCACAAATCTGGCTCACATGAATGATACATGGAATCTAGCATTACATTTGTCGACGTAACACAATCAGGCAAAGATATATGAGACCACGACAGCAATGAATTTGAGGTCAATGCGTATTTAGTATTTCTAGAAAAACACACCAAATTAGTGCACGCGCGCGCTAAAGTGGATGCTTTCACAATTCAGCAGCCGTGCATTTTTTTTCAAATTTAGAGAAACATACCATTGACCTAACTGAACACGACAAAGCATAAATCAATCATTAATCAATCATTAATTGTCATGGTTAAGTAAACAGAACAAATTGGTGTATTTTGTCTTGAATTGTCTGTGTGTGATGCTTGTGTGAGTTCCCTTCTGGAATTGGGGTGAATAGGAGCTTTTGCAACTTTTGAATTCGACCATAATCCACTCAAGTGCCCATAAATCCGCCAAACAACATCGTAGAGCAACAAAAGAGGTGTCAAAATGTGCAGAAGATAACTGTAAATCTAATTAATTAATTATTATTTTGCATACTATTTCAGGTTCCGATAAATCTGACCATTTGTAAGTGTTTAGATACTTAATTGGTGCAGTATAGATGGTGTGACCGGTGACGTCATGTATTTACAAATGGGACACCCTCTGTTGATTCCCTCCAGGCAGAATATACAGTAAAGTTAATGAAGACAACATGAAATTTCTTTCTAATGAATTGTAAAACTCATTTATTTTTAATTTTGTGTGTAAAATGCGATAGCTTATAGCATTCCTAAGCAAGTTTAAAGACAGTTTTGATAACAATTTGCTGTGACACCACAATCTAGTTAGAAAACCTGATCTGGCCTATGTAAACTATAGGAACTCTTGCCCGGTGTGTTTTGTCTCAAATCAACAGAGGGCGTCCTAAATGTAAACAACGGTCACCTCATCTATAGTTTATGGTTGGCAAACTCTCATAGCGACCACTCTGCGAGGATATCACGAAATTGACTTCAAATGTATTATTACACCGAATAAAATAAGTATATTTCCGACCCACTTACGGATACAATTGAACACAGATTGACAGATTTCGCATGTGAGCGTTTGTTATTATATTTAGTATAGTATAATAGGCCTACAAGTAGTAACCCAACTTAATTCACTTAGTTGGTGGTGAAAATGATGTCAAACTGTATTTGTAACTTGTCTCCGGTTTGCTTCTAATCTAAAGCAATATCCATCGGCGCCATATTATATTGCCATGTTCATAAGAGGAGGGCAATCTGGTGTAGCCTACATCGCTCAGTTTACACCATGTATTTAACGTTTACAGATTATATTGTAATTTTAGTAAACTGTGTAAACAAACGCAAAGGTATATACATAAGTGGGTCGTATTAATGGGCTGACGTTTTATTTGTGTTTTAACTGCGCTTCTACATTCTTAACACTTTTCATCCACGCGGCTATTAGTGTTACCACATACACAACCGATTTTTCAGAACCCTTTCAAAAATTCCAAGAGTCTATCTCAGGGATTACTGAACCATGTTTGTACTTAGTTTAATGCATTTCTCATGGCGATGCCAAATATGGTGATGAAATTCAATAATTATGACATTTTTAAAGCATTTTTCGAAATGTTGGAATGTCGTCTACAGACGCCTGCCGCGTGGAAAGTGTTAACACTTTCCATCCACGCGGCCATTAGTTTTACAATATACAAAATAGATGTTTCCGAAACCTTTCCCAATTTTCAAAGTCTATCCCAATAATAACTTAACCAATAACTAGGCATGTTTGTACTTATTTTAATGCATTTCTCATGGTGATTCGAAATATGGTAATGAAATTGAAACATTTTTAGAAAGTTTGGAACTGTCTTCTGCAGACAACTGCCGCGTGGAAAGTGTGAAATACAAGATAATGATGTTTTTGGCGGTCGTTCAAAACATCATCGACTGCTTGTCCTACAATTCTAGATTACCGTTTCTACAGAACGAAAGGTTTTATGGTTTGTAAAAAAAAGGCGTTTCTATTCCGAAAAGGTTCCCATGTATTGAAATGAAAGCGATTTATACTACAAATGACAAGACAGGCTCATGAGTCCGAATTTACTTTATCCGAATTTCTACGAAGAGGTTCTCTTGTCAGGAGAAATACATTCAATCGCAATTGCAAAAAAAGTTTCTGTATACAGTAGCAGACTACGGTGGCTACGCGAAACCTAAACTTTGAATTCGTATTGGAATAACACGTAATCGCGAATGTTAATCTTTTCATTTTTTTAAAAAAATCATCAAAGGTTATAAGATTTTTGTTTCAATCCAAAACCGTTGGAGTTGGCTAACCAACTCCATTGTAAATGCTATTTTGTAAATTATTTTCATCGTTAATCGGCGATGACTGTTAAAAATATTCCGAAATGGTGCACCACGGGTGCCATATTGGGTCGTCCGGGACGCGTGGCCACCATCGTCTGTACCGTAGTTGAAATTGTCATAGCGCCCTCATGGTATTACGAACATAAACGACACATGTATTCAATTATTGTATTTGATCAAACTGCAGATAGTTTCACCTACATCGTGAAAATAACCTGTTAGATATATTATCACCACATGGAAAAATTAAACAAGGAAACATTGATCTGTTTGTGCCTCATGTTGGGCATTAAGAAGGAAACACATTTTATTTCCTACGACATGCATTTATGAATGTAACAGAATTTAGCTCTACATTTATTTTAAACCACGGATGTTCACAACGTCTTTGCCCGATGCGGTCGTACAGGCGACACAACTCCCCAGTGACTACCTAGAAGTAAAAGTTATGTTCATCCAAAATAAGAATTTAGCTAGATTACATTTATTTTTAACCACGATGTTCACAGAGACTACCTATATAGAAGTAAAAGTTGTGTTCATCAAAAATAAATTGTTTAATCCATACAGCATGCATTTGTGAATGTATCCAAATTCAGCCTGATTACATTTCCTTTAAACCCGGATGTTCATAACATCATTGTGTTTCATCCCAAATAATTAGTTTACTCTTCTTCACCGCTGGATCACCTGTGTATAAACATTTCAACTCGTTCGCCTGAAGTGACTACTCTTGACGGTCACAAACCCTCCAGTGAATACTCAGGAATTACATTGATTTGTTATACATTAACCTGCCACGGACTTCAGCAAATGATATATGGTAAAATGAAATGGCTGAACCTTTCTTAGGCAAAAAAAAAAAAAAATTGTTATGTTGTCCTCGACCGCCCGCTCGTCATTTTAGGGCCGCTCCGATTTTATTTTTTTTCCAGATTTTTTTTATTTTAAAAATCGTATTTTTTTTAATAACAAATCGTATTTTTTAAAAAGAAAAAATCAGATTTTTTTTTTTTTTCAGATTTTTTTTTTTTTTTTCAGTTTTCTTTTTCAGATTTTTTTCAGATTTTTTTAAAAACAGTTTAAATGGCATTAATATTAAATTAAGTGTTTATAACATATATGTGCGGCTCTTAGAGTGATTTTAACTTCTTGTTGGCTGAACTTTGAGCTTCTGCTGGTAAAAGAAAAAAGAAAAAAAATCCGCCCGCCCGCCCCTCCTCTCTGAAAGCTGTCGAGGACAACATAACAATTTTTTTTTTGGCTTTATCATTATATTCTTTAATGAAACATAAGTTGGCTATTACGCGATTTACTTATTGTATTACATGTGTAATATATTTTTTAAAAGTGACATTTTATAAAATTAACAAAAACTGCTGTTCACGTGCCAACACAACTGACGTGACTTTAATCTCATGGGAGTGGTGGGTGGGTAAAAATGTTAATGCTCGTATCTCAATGCTATCTTGACAGAGAATGACATTTACGCAAAACCAAAAACATGGCGGCCTAACTCCAAAGCCTCTGATTGGTCTGCCATCCAAACAACCCAATTTCATTGGTCCTTAACGTATGCCCCCCAACAACACAATAACATTAGAAACGGAACCTACCATTTTTCCAGAGGTGATAATGTTTGGTTTCAATGGATGGACCATGGAAACTGAATTCTACTGAAATTATTGTGTTGGGATTACATCTTGTAATAAAACCTGAGTGACTGGCGGTTTCCAAAAAAAATACCCGGATGTGTGACCTATATCAGGTACAAAAATGTAACAGTTATCGCCCACATACCCCTTTTTTGGGCATTCTGTAGACCCTCTTACCCAATGACTCCTATTTGATATTGTATGTTCGTTCTAGTTCACTGAATGCCCCAGGATTTGAAAGTACCAGATTAACATCCATATTCATTTCACGTTTTGAGTGCCCCCCTTTCAGGAGTGACCTAAATTAGGAGAGATAACATTTCAAATAAGTAAGCAGATACGTTAACACTTGTTTTACGAAACAAGTCCCAACTGAAACAGTGTATGGAAACACAATCAGGATACCCGAAGGTATACACAGGAATGAGGACAGCAAATGTAATAGTGACTTTGTTTAAAGTTAAAACTCGCCGATATGCTCACGTTGTGGTATCATGTAGTAAAAAACGTGATTAAACATATGGCATATGTTTAAGTATGAGGCGTGTTCACACAATAATCTCTATCCGAGACACGAGTTTATCCGGATTATCTTTGGATTGATAAACACTTTCATATCCGGATTTCATAATTGTAATCCGTATTATATTTTTACCACAAATTCCTGTTTATTCTAGGCTTTTTATCCGGATATACCCGGGTTTAATCCGTTAGGTGGTGACAACTTGGTATAAATTTGAAAACGCCCTAAATTGTTAAAATTATAATAATCTTTCCCTGTGATATTTATGGTTTTGCATGTTTACAGCATTGTACACACTGGGTGTTTGACCTACTTTGTATTATCATACTTGTAAAGGGTTCAGCAGACTCCACAATGCTCCAACGCTGAGTGCAAGTGTTGACTACCGTTTACCAATCAGGCTGCGTCATTTTGTTGTGGTGGAGCTACTACGCATGTGCTTGGGCGCAAACAGTTCGAGCGTATTGGAGTATGCTCAGCGCTTAAGTGTGTCAAGTTTTTCAATAAAGCGCTCAAGTTCACATAATATTTACATCTGATTAGAACACACCTGGTATTCATATTGATAAGGTTGTTAATTCTAATCAAAATAAATTTCACATAACTGATATGCAAAAAGGTATACATCCAAGTGATTTTGAATTTAAAAAAGCATGAAAGAATTCTGGACAAGTGTGATTGATCCTTTGAAATATAGTTTGTATAATTAAAGAGGTTTATAGCATACTAATCACAAGTGGTAGACTAGGGACATTAACTACCGCGCCGGTTTTGACCACAGAATAGACCGGTGTGCAATGAAGGCATTCATGTGTAGTAAGTAGCGTGTGATTATGCTAAGATTACGTAAGTTCAAACGCCGATAATTAGCCGTCGATTGGGAAATGTGTTGAAATTCTTTTGTTGTTGTATTGGTTTGCTTCTTTATTGACATCATTGTTCACCGGCCTATGGTGAGCGTTTGAACTTACTAAAAATGTTTTAGAGATGACCAAATATAAGGACTGACCGAGGACAACTACATTCTAGTTTATATTTTGGGACTTACGGGAGCATTAATATTAGACGATTTATTGAATACATTTCAATAAGTAAGCTATCAAAATATTCATTGATGTATAAATCATTATTATTAACGGAAATCATTCTCTTTACTGCACACATTACAGTGAAATCTGGAAATGAAAGTTGCAAACATTTAAAATTTTTGTTGAATTTATGATTTTTTTTGCGACACGTTAATTTTCACTCATCTGTATCGATCTGCTAAGTTGCAGGGGAATGACATTTTGGCTCTCATATCATTTATAATAAAGGTTTGACTAATATTCATTACATCCATACCATTAAACAACAATTTTGAATTGTCAATGTTATAATATAGTGGAACCCGATAGTTAGATTTAGACAATTGACATCAGAGCATGCGACCATTGATGTTTAGCTGTGGTTCGATTCCTATTGTTGCTGGTCGCTAGTGGACGCTGCATTTGATGTCTGTTATATTCTTGCGGTAGCACTTGTGTAATCACATACAGTATACCAATCAAATACAGTATGTTTGTCAAATCAAGCACTTACTATTATATTCTTTATTCTTTCAAAAATGGAAGTAGGCCTAAGCCCTTTTGCAAAACATTTTGCATGGACGTAAGTATTTCTGCATAACAACTCCGATTTCTGTACTGAATTACTATTATGGATATAAAATGTATGTAATAACGATTAAAAGGTACCGATGAGATGAACATTTTGTGGAATTAGGTTGATTGATCGTTGTGATATTCCAATGTGGGCATCAAATTCAGGCATGAGAATTTTCAGGGTTTTTTTGGTCCAAATTTCCGCACTTTTATTTAATTTCAGGCTGTTTTTGGCCTTTTTTTAGCCCGATTTCACGCACATTTTCAGTTTTTTCAGTTTTTTGCATGTTTTTTCATTCTCATGCCTGCAAATTGCATAAACGTACGTATTTACCAGAAAATATGGTTGGATATAGGGAAAAGGCACAAATCTGGTTCAGATGAATAATACATGGAATCAAGCGTAACATTTGACGACGTAACACAATCAGGTACAGATATATGAGACCAATATCTCTCTCAAATATCTCACTCAACAAGCGACAGAACAATTGGTTCATGCATTTATATCATCTCGTTTAGATATGTGTAATGCTATTATGTTTGGTCTTCCACATAACCAAATTCGCAGATTGCAACTGAAACAGAACGTGGCCGCCAGAATCATCACCCGTACCAAACCTTCTGATCACATCACACCTGTTCTATTTGATTTGCACTGGTCCACTTAGTTTCCGGATTCAATACAAGCTGAATGCTTTTAACATACCGAGCTGTTATTGGTCTTGCTCCACCATATATCACTGATCTTCTTGGATTTTATAATCCATCTCGTTCTGGTATCCGCTTTGCCAAGAAAGCACTCTTACTGGAACCTAAATCATCACACTCTTGGGGGAATCGGGCTTTATCCGTTGCTGCTCGTCGCATATGGAACACTCTTCCCGAGTACATCCATAGCAGCCCTTCAATTGGTTCTTTAAAATCTCAACTCAAGACACACTTTTTCAAGACAGCTTATGATTAGGATTGTTGTATGATTAATCTCTGCCCCTTTTGGTGTATTATTCTCATTTTTCATGATATTTGTTTGTATTAAGTATTTGTATTTTGTTTTCATTTTTCTTGTATACTGCTGGTTTTTGTTGCTCTGTATGCGCCATGAGTGTTCTTGCGGATTTTCGCGCTTATACATGATCATTATTATTATTATTATTATTAGTTTATTTCATCATCTTTATTATAATAATATAAAGAAGCAAACATACAAACCCAAGAACATCTAGGGCCTATGCTGACCCCAGGCATGGGAGTTACATAACACAAGAACATACAAATTAATACAGTACTCAAAGAAAGCAAAACAACGGAATTTATAAACAAAAACAACAAAATGAAAAACTATCATGGCGGCACAAAATAAATCTAAATGAGCTCATGGATGTTCCACTCCGGCTCATGTTATTATTAAAGGCATATATAACACATTATTAATAAATCGCCTTAATGATGGTCTATAACCTTTAAAGGCATATATATATATTTTTTAATAAATCGCCTTAATGATGGTCAACAGCCTTAAAGGTATATATCACAAATTACACTTAATCAACTCCTGCGGTTAAAATACACTTTAATAAATGATATTTGCTGTTAATGCTTTTAATTTCAATTCAAGTATGTGATAGTCAACTTTAAGTCGATAAGTCATTTCTTGACATTAAAGAAAATGTATGACATCCTTCATTTGCCGCCAGTTTAATTTGTTAGTTATATAGCATTCCCCTTAAGGTGGGTTTTAGTGTTATTATCATTATTATTATTATTATTAGTAGTATTATTATTATTAGTATTAGTATTATTATTATTATTACCATGACAACAATGAATTTTGATGTCAATACATGCTTATTTAGTATTTCAAGAAAAAACCCCACCAAATTAGTGCACGCGCGCGCTAAAGTTGATGCGTTAACAATTCCGTGCGTTTTTTCAAATTTTGAGAAACATATACCATTGACCTAACTAAACTCGACAATAGTAATGATCACACTCGTTATTTGTGTTTCCACGACCACATTCTTTGAAATGATTTCAAACGAATAAAACTCATCAAGTTTAGGGACGCACCATTAGATACGCAGGGGGCGGGGGGCATGTAAGTTTTCTAAAAACAAAAACTTTGCCCACTATCCAGGAAAAAACCCAAAAACTTTGCCCACCAACCAGGAAGAAAAAAAGTAGTTGACCCACTGCTGAGTAAAAAAAAATCTGACTCACCCAACTCAATGTAAAGAAAAACATTAGAACCTAAAAAAACCAACTTTGCCGCCTTTGCCCCCAACCAAAAAAACAACTTGCCGCCGCGGCGGAAAAAAACAAACAAATTCCGCCAGACTTACATGCCCCCACTGAAAATCAAATGGTGCGTCCCTTATGGTAGGCCTACTCCCATAGCGACCAATACTGCGTGGATATAACGAAATTGACTTATATTTCATATGTATTATTACACCAAATAAAATAAGTACATTTCCCACCCACTTACGGATATATTTGAACACAGATTTTGCATGTGAGCGTTTGTTATTATAGTATAGTACTAGTAGTAACCCAACCCAACCCAATTCACATAGTTAGTAATAAAAATGATGTCAAACTGTCTTTGTCTGCGGTTTACTTCTAATTTAAAGCAATATCCATCGGCGCCATATTATATTGCCATGTTCATAAGAGGAGGGCAATCTGGTGTAGCACTTATCGCTCAGTTGACACCACGTTATTTAACGTTTAAAGATTATATTGTAATTTTAGTAAATGGTGTGGACAAAAGTGGGCCGTATTTATGGGCCGACGTTTGATCTAGGTTGTTCTAACTGTGCTTCTACATTCTTAGCACTTTCCATCCACGCGGCTATTAGATGTACCATATACAAAACTGAAAAACCTTTCCTAACTTTCAAAGTGCATCCAGAGAATTATTTAACTAAGGTGGTGCAGCGGTTAGGAGCGCTCGTATATACTGCTGTGTACCGTAGATCTGTTGGTGGATCGTTTGAGCGTGAGTTCGATTCGATCTACCAACATTCCATAGGCGTGCGCAGGATTTTGTACCCGGGGGGGGGGGGGGGGCTTCAAAATAAATGTCATTGAGTGTGCATGATTGACTTATCAAAGCTGTGCAAAGCACCGCTATCCGCGGTAACGCGGACAGGGGGGAAACGTTTACGAAGCCATCTAGTTGAAATTGAATAACACAAAATGAAAAACACTTCCTCCTCTTCTCTCCTCTCCTCTCCTTCGCAATGAGGCCCGGGTGGTAGAAAAGGTTGCACATGCTTGCCCTAGATGTTGAACGAGTGGTAGAAAAGGTTGTACATACTTGCCCTAGATATTGAACGCGTAATCAGCAACACGTTACGCAGGCCAATGAATACTCGCGATTGATCGTTCTCACACAACACGCACGACGAAGAAGTCATTGATGCGCGCAATGTTTACCATTTGCGAGTAAGGATTCCCAATAACACGAACAATGTTCGCGTACCGGTTATTATGTTTTTTTAATAAATAATGCGCTAGTTCCCGTTTTCACATAATATTTGCATACTGCCATAATGTATGATTGAAACATACCTGGTATTCATATTGATAAGGTAATGAAATAAATCGAGGGTTTAGTGCAACAAAGTCCTATCTGCAATGGTTGCCATTTGTTAGATTGTGTTTTCGAAGGGTCATATCTTTAAGCACCTTTAATATATAACATATGGTAGCTTTTGTAGCTATTGCCTTTTCACATAACTAAGGTGTAGCGAAAAAATATCCTATCTGCTATAGCTGCCCTGTGTTACTTTTAGTTTATATTAAGGAGTCTGCTATTGGCTACCACATATGATAACATCTGGCAGCTATTGCATATGGACCCTTGTTGCACTAAACCCTTGATATAGAGATCAATTATCTTTCTCATGACGCATGTGTTGTCTTGAAGGAAATGTTTTATACCGATTGTTTTGAATGAAATACTTTATTAAAACCGTTAATTTAAATTAATAATGTAAGTCTATTACTGTTTTTGCGTAAAGTATTCGTTTTTGCTCGCCTAGCAGCTATGCTTACCAATCATGAACGAGGCACTATTCATGTGTAAAAGGTTATTTACGAAATCGATGTTTATAGTAGATTCATAAACTCTGGCGTATTCGTTTCGATTTTGGACCTCGTCCATTGGGCGTTAGAGGAACCAATTATGACCAATGATGAAACAGCGGTTCATTTATAGATGTTATTATTTGCGCTCCATAATCAAATGCTATTCATGATGGTGTGGCTTATGAACAGGGCTGATCATGTAGCTTTACAATCACGACAACCAAATACTTAATCCAACAGCTTGACATATAATCCCTTTGGAAGCGGTCACCACAATGAAAACAAATCGACCATCATTGACCGTAACCAGTTTTCGAAAGAAAATATTATGTTTGTCATTTTACCTATTCATTATTTAGTGGATACTTTTTATTATGTTCCATATTCATTATGAACATGGAATAAAGGAGAAACATTGAAATACAAAATATCCGTTCTACGTATTTATTTGAGAGAAAAAATGAAATAATGCAATCATCATTTTTGTATAAAACTATATAGTTACAAAACCATTTGTCTTAAATAAAGAAAAAGTTATATCAAATAAACGTTACTTTATGTACTTCTGGCTATGAGACCACCTGAAGACCTTTATCAATTTTATTTGAATAACAACGCATATTCCCGATCAAAAACACGCGGGCAATTGACAACAATTGTTTGCAGGAAAAGTTATGCGGATAATTCAGCCGCAAGTTCCCTGCCACTAGGTTTAATAATTAAATAATTATAGTTGTTCACCCTATCTGTACATCACAGTACTGTTACAGGCACTGATAATGACACGGTAGTAACCTTGCATATTACGATTGAGTTTGAGTCCCTCCCATTTTTTTGCTTCTGTTACCTCTGAATGAAATGGTCAATCGGCCAATGTCTGCGAATCAACTATAGCACAATATTGGGTTAAAAACTACACATTTCTTTTGTATCCAGTAACATTTGACACCTATTTCTACGCGTGTATAGGTAGTGCAACATTGCAAAAGCTAGTGTAGAAAATACAAACGGTAGTGTACGAAATACAAAAGGTGTAGTGTAGAAAATACAAACGGTATAGTGTACAAAATACCAACGGTAGTGTACGAAATACAAAATGGTAGTGTGTACAAAAAATGTACGGCCAAGTGCACCAAACTGGCGTAACGTATGGCGTAACTACTACTTATGCCCTTACTAGCCTACAGCGTAAATAACTAGCAATGTAATTTTGAGAGCAAAACTGGAGAATAAGAACGGAATAGTGACTAGCGAGATAAATATCCAAATAAACTAACATCGTCCCACTTCAAAAATATTGTCTCAATCATAAGACATGAATGGTGTTCCGTAGAATTATAAAAGTGTGTCGTCACTCGCTACGTTACATGTTAATTTAAATAACATTAACAATGCAACACGTCACACATGTCATACCACATCCAGTCGAGCAATGAAATCCGATCCGTGAAAATGACGCTATTATCTTGAGTTCGAAAATTTCGAAGTTTTTTACCGTTCTTTCAAAACTAAGGACTACATTACAAACACATTTTGTGTGAAAGTAACACACAAGTATGGTATAACATGGCAACAATGTCACGATTAAAATCCGTTCGTTGTAAATAAATGGATCAATGATTAAATGATAAAACTATCACACTTATACACTCGTCGATCTCTGTGCCATGCTATTTGTGATAGACAAACACGGGATCGATCACCGTGTATTCCTCATTATTCTTTGCTTTTTCATTTTTTTTATATTGATGGTGGATTAATGTAACATCATTTTTATATATAGTTTTATTTTTAACATAAATTCATGAATATCGACACCATTTCATAGTTAGACTATCTTTTAAATAAAAGTGCTCAATCCAGAACGGGAGAACTTTGAAAAAGGTTAGACCTTCCGAGAAAGGAAGTCGTTACTCTGAGTGTCATCGCACATACAGGGTGTCTCAAAAAAATTAGGACTCTGTTTCATGACGGTGTAATTCTTATTTTAATCATTGGACCATGACTAATTTAGTCTCAATGTAAAGCCCAATTAATTATTATGATATCCTGAAAATATAAGATCAATCCGATGCAAAATAAGAAAACTAGCGTACTTTGCGTAAACCATGTTATTTACTGGTATGTACAATGGGATCTACATTGTACAGACCAGGTAATAACATGGTTTACGTTTCAATACGTTATAATTGTCAACATAGTAAATAATCTATCAGTCAATAGCAAAGATTAGTTTGGTAATCCATTTAATTCTGGCACAAATCAATACTTGCTAAAAAAATCCGCAAAACAGATGCATGCATATTCTGTGCAAATTAAAAAAGTTTTGTTAAACAGTTCTCGAACCCACACTGTGGATGGTTCATTGAGTTACAAGTCGAGCACTTGCATGTTACTCGACTGTTACTGTGTGAATTCCCATTGTACAAACCAGTAAATGACATGGTTTACACAAAGTACGCTAGTTTTCTTATTTTTCATCGGATTGATCTCATATTTTCAGCATATGATAATAATTAATTGGGCTTTACATTGAGACTAAATTGGTCATGGTCCAATGATTATAATTATAATTACACCGTCATGAAACAGAGTCCTATTTTTTTGAGACACCCTGTATATTGAACCGCCAATTATCACACCTGTAGTTAATTATATTTTGAACATTTTTTTACAACATAATATGCAAAATCAGGTTACCTCACAGAAACACTATCATATTCATCACCCTCCATTTTTGCGCCGCAAGCGTCTTCGTCGAATGCTTTAATAACCGAAAGCTTAAGTTACTCTTCTAGATTTTCCTATTTCATACAATGATATGAGTTGTCACATTTAATTTCAAGAGATTTGTAACATTTTAATAATACATTAGAGAGATTGTATTTGTTTTGAATTACGAAAGCAATTTACTTGGATCGTGGAGATTTGAAATAAACCGTGTTTCCATTAATTAGTTTTTAAACATTTTTATATTTGTATCCGTCATTATCATTCATATACGAGGGGGTATCAAAAAGTTTAAATTTCTTTTAAAATACCTTTTACGGCTTTATTCATAGTTTCAAAACTACAATTGCATTTGAAGATATTTAGGTCTAAGCATGTTTTTTCAATAAAGAAATAGGAATATTTTTCCACGTGCTGATTTCTGAATCTGCGAGCTTTTTGATCCATGTCAATTTAAGCGAATCCAAAAAATGTGGTAAGTTGAGCATTTTCAGCCCACCTTTTTCATATTCATTTATTAATGTTGTACGTTTAACTTTTTCTGATCCACCCCACACAAATTTAAAAAACATCCTATTTAAACGATTTACAAATTCAGAGGGTAAGTCAATTATTGAACCGATAAATGATAGCTTTGATGCTAAAAGGCTTTTTACTATCAGTACCTTGCCGACCATTGTAAGGTTTCTCATGGTCCAAGCTCTGATAGATCGTTCTATCAATTCCATCTTTGACTCCCAATTTACAGATAACTCTTCTATTTTAGTACATGGGTTTACTACTACCCCTAGAATTTTTACATTATTATTTGGTACACATTTCCAATTAATCCCCCCAATTTCTTTCGTTGATTCTCTGCAAGCACCAATCCAGACAGCGTCGCTCTTTAATTTATTAATATATAAGCCTGAAATTTGTGAAAATAGTTCGAATGTTTTTAGCACGTTTTTTATTGATTCCTCATCTTTAACAAATATAGTTGTGTCGTCCGCAAATTGCGTAATTTTTACTTCATTTTTGTCGTATATATTATTACTGCTTGAACAACATGGAGCCTGCACCACCGATAGCTATTATGGTCCAAGAGTATTTTTAATAGAGACCTCCAAGATATGGAGTCTAAAACACCCGAAACCACTAACATAACAATCAATTATATAAAGAAATTAGAGACACTAAATATATATGTACTGCTTTTAAGAACAACGGGAACCACCAGAATAACACAGGGAACCACCAAAAATAACACTGAGAACCACCAAATATAACACCGGGACCGGAAACCACCTAACATAACGCCAGGAAGCACCAACAAGAGTGTTGCCACCTTACAATTCTTAAAAATCGATTTTGAAACATAATTTTCCTCACTTATAAAATTCGTCATATTACACTGTACAGACGAATACGACGGGATTTTGAGGTCGGCCATGTTTTGTGACGTCGTTGTGCGTGAGATGTTTGGACTCATTTTGGTATGTAAAGAAAGAGAAGACCTCTAACTACAACATGGAACCACAGTAAGCATACTGAGCACCTTTGGGTTTTCTTAGAGGGCGGGGGAAGGATGGTCACCACCACTCATAAGTACCAGTGTTACAAACACGTCTCAGGAGGACGAGAGTTAAACCTGAAATTTGCCCATGGACGTACTAAACAGTCAGCTGTAGAACGGGGGCCCGTTTCAATTGAGGGCGCTCTAAAACGACGGGTATACGTAACCAAGGTAACGCACACCCGTTAATTAGCGCAATTATTGAATTTTCGCCTTTTACCCCCAATTATCTGCATAAAAAGTAACTATCCATCGAGCTGAGGGCAGCATAAGGTACCAAAACTCATTGTGATATCCAGTTCGATGATTTAATTTAACCTTTGACCCCAACATCACACGACACAAGCTAAAATTATGACTTTTTTTAACCGGTTTGCTACGATGAGACCACCATTTTCTAGACGAGATTACACCAATTTTAAGAATTTTCAGGGTAAATGTGATAATTTTTACAATAAATATAAGCCCAATAGTATTCAGAAGTGATGCCTTTGTAACGGTTATCTCTGTGATAAGAGAGTTATTTCGTTGTTTAAAATCGGCAAAATCGTCTTTTTATGAATTTTGAAAATTACTGTGACGTGAGGCCGTTCCCTAGGAAACGCTGTCCCGTTCCCAAGCCCGCCCTCTATTGAAAAGTGTTTTTTGTTCGTATTCCGGCGGGCGATGGACTTCCGTCACTTTATGAATCGCCGTGTAAAAATGACGGCAGTGCGTCACTAAATAGAGCGCCCTCAATTGAAACGGGGCTCCGTTCTACAGCTGACTGCTAAACGCGGGTTTAGCTTAAAACCTCGTTTCTAAATCAAACGCGAGTCATCGGTCGTCCAATTTCTTTTAAACGACGTGTTTAAAAAAAACCTCTTTAACTCAGCGTAATAAAACTACCCCATACCCATGTTTAAAGTTAGACACTTTTCAGTGAGTTAGACGCGTGTTTAAAGGGATCGACATATGACATATGAAAAGGGTATATTGTAATTGAAGTTTTTCTAGCAATCCTAGACATACGACAATGTCATTTATTTAAAGCTTATTAAAATTCATTTACGGTTGAGCTGTACACCTGCTTATTATTGTATTGACATAATACCTAGTACATCAACTATTCATAGAAACTGTGAGCCGTGATATTAACATGAAATTATGCAGGGATGAAGCTGCCACAAGGGTCTTACCACGATAAACCAAACATGAAACACTAGCAAAAGAATACCCGAGAGGATTTCACCAACATTTGGCAAGGACACTTGACCGCAAATGAGACATCCAGAACGGTAAGGTGGATATTTGCGTTAGTAACAGTGAACCGTAATCAAGACAATGTATGCATGGTTCGTTTATCAAAGGTTGAGAGAAGTTGATATTTTCAGTGATTTTCTTAACATAATAGCAGGTCAGTAGCAGGTTGACAAACAAAAGTACGCCCTCAACGTACACACACGTGACAAAATCGTCCAAAAACTAGCATGAATTGTTTAAATTTCCACTACAAAAATATAACAATGGTAAGATGGGAGCCCCCACAGAACATACAAACTAAACCGCAACAAGAGGGAAGTGATAACATGTAAAAGTAGCATATGTGTGGGATCACTAGCTGTGACGGTGGGGAGCAATACAAATTACAGAAGATAAAACTGGCCGTTGTTTCAAATATATAGAAAATATAGCGATTTGTATAGAAACAGGCAGAACCCGGCAATAATCGGTATTTTTGGTAATCCCAAAAAACCTTCACAAACGTTCTGGGGATGTGATATCAGATCTAGTTCTTTGGAAACCAGTTCATGGCAAATTAAATGCTGGACGACCGATGTTAAGCTATGTGGATATCCTATGTCAGGACACTGGACAAACACCTGCTGAGATTAAGACCTGCATGGAAGATAGGATGTCTGGAGAGCCATCGTTAATGTCCGACAGATGTCGTCGTCGGAGTGAGTGAGTGAGTCTTAAAAAACATTATTATTTTTCGAACGGATGATTTCAATCAAAAAAACTGGCACAACTTTGTTTGTGTTTGATCATGGTCAAACAAGCATATCTTTGGATAGACTCAAGCAAATTCGACAACACAAACTGCATACGAAAGGTTATTCGGTTATCTTTAAATTCGTACAAACACCAAATCTAGCACGAAATGTTTATAGCTCAAAATGACACAGTCCTCCAAAAACGTCTTTTGCTAAAGTGGCACAATACCGATTTTGAGTGCTCGTTGTTGATCAAACATATTTTTAGATTGATAAAAATAAATAAACGGCATTTAAAAACCGACTGCATTATATTTAAGATAATATAAAGATGTAATAAATATACGTTTAGATTCTCACAGAATCTTTATCGAAGCTAAAATGACAGAATACAACATACACAACCATGACAACATATATGGTCACGCGTTATGAACTCGCCTCCCAATAGGGTGGTGCTGTTACACTTTTTAGTTTCATGCTGTCATATTCCTTAAGTATTTGTAAAACCACAAAAGCTATCTCAACAAATTTGGTATCATTTTAAAGCCCTGACAAGCTATATGTCTGCACAATGGCATTGGTATAGCTAATACAGATGAGGAGATACAGCTGTTAGAAGTTTGGGACCAGGGATGGTGCCGGAAGGGTGCCGCCGGAAGGGATGCCTGTACAAACTCAATGGGATAATCTCATACTTTGTTCTTTTGGCAATAACTAGTCATCCCCTAATGTTACAAACACCATTCTGGTCCCATTTTATAGGATATTTGATAGTATTTAAGTATGTGATTCAACATACTTGTCAACTATTTGTAACAACTAATTAATTATGGATAAGACCATGATCACATTAAACATGAATACTCATCCTCAATTTACCGGATTTATAAAAATGACTATAACAGAAAAAGTTTTCAACCTATGATAGCTAAAGTATACATTTTTGGAAAGCTTGTAACTAGAGGAATTCAGAAATGCATCTTAGTTTAGGGAAGGGTACATCCTTAACAAATATTTCTGAAAATTCTAAAAATATATAAAATAAAAATTGGAGATATTCACTAGCCGGTATAATAACATTACCGACGTAGTAACCTTTGACAATTATATATCATCTGATGGGTAATTTCATGAATAATTTAAATATGTAAAGTAAATAATGATAAGGGTAGGTATAAAAATTATATGGATCTCAAATTGAAAATTAAAAACATTTATATTTTTTCCCAACATTGTGAATCATACCATTTTTGTCCTTGGTTGTACTTTAATTTCAATGGCATATTTGGTTTCCTCATTCAATTTCCCTTCAGAAAATATATACTTTTACTACCACAGGGGGTATACAAGCAAATATAAATGTATAAAGTTAAAATCATGTCGCGAAAGCCAAAATCCGTGTGTAACGCGAAAGGAGGCGAGCTTATTACACATGCCCAATATAGACAAGGGAACAATGGGCATGAACTGAGACAAAAGACAATGTAACACAAGTGACAGATGGATGAATAGGGGATGGGTTATCAAACTTGACAACTGATTGATTAAGTGGATAATGTAACAAAAAGATGACATAAACAAAGGGGAGATAAAAAATTAAAAAAGGCAAATGGGTTTTACAACACAGGCTATTTTTGTGGATGAGCAGTTTGCATTCAGCTTTTACATTATAATATGAAGATTACAGCTAAATACTTACTAATCAATGAGGGCAATGACATGGAACACGTGCACCTGTTTTTAGGGACACCCTGTAGATGAAAGAATCCCCTTTTGAATCCCTTAAAGTTAACAATTACATGTACATTTTTGAAACTGGGAATATCTTAGAATTTCTTGATAACTCTTTTTGATCCGATTTTGATGGAATTCCTTTAAAAAGTAAATGAATATATCAGTGGTTTAACTTACGTTATTCGACGAAGGTAGATTGACAATTTGTTTGTGCTTCTAATACATGTATGCTTTGGATCATGACAATATATGGATGTATGTCATTTACATTGTATTGTAATCTAACAAAACAGCGCCCGAGAACATGTTCTCATATTGTTATGATTGTCAAAATGTTGCTATGTGTTACACGTTATTGAGATGACAGTAGTTGTCGACATACGAGCAAGCTACTCTTTCTATTTCATATAATGTGATATTTTTGATCCCTCAGGGTAAAAGGCTACTAACCGAAAGTTCAAAACAAACTATTCCATGGCCTCTCAATCTACATGTTGAAGTTCCATATCATATGAAAACGCGCCTCTTTTAGGGCAGTATTATCGTAGGGGAGAGCGGGGAGTGTACACCCTAGGAAGGTTCGTCCAACCACGTGATTCTCATCATTGTGGCCACTGGTTGAATTTGACGAACACACAATATGTTCCGCTGTTTGTTGCGAACATGGTAGATCTCCGTATACAATTTGTCAAATTATCATCAAAAACCAGTTTTACATCACAAAAGTGGATTTTCTTTCATTTTTGATATTGATTTTTTCTAAGCCATCATTAGGTAGGTATGGGATTGGTTAGTGAATATGATGCAGTTATCAACCTGTCATTGCCTAAGGGAGCAGTTCCATTTGTACGCGATAAAAATTGCGAGAATGTTCCGGGCCCCGATGAGTTTTTTATCAGGCCCCGATGAGATTTTTATCGCGTACAGTTGCGAGTAGCAAAGGATTATTTATCGAGTAGCGTATTACCGCTTGTTTAAATATAACGAAAGATAAGTGGTCGGTATGTATATAGAGCTTCGGGTTATTTATTCTAGTTGTAAGGTACAAATTCAGCATTTCATGTTTTTAGAGATAATGTTATTGATTATGGATGTTTAACGTAAATTGTATTATCCTCGTGTATTTGCTAAACAATGTCCCGCTCTATTTGCTAAACATACCCCAGGGTATGGCAGAGGCCTCGTATCGGGCCCCGATGTCTATTTTATCGGGGCCTGATGACTATTTTATCGCGTATCAACTTGAAAAACATCGGGTCCAAAACATATCAGGCGCCGATACAGTCGCGATAAATTTATCGCGTATAAATGGAACTGCTCCCTAAGCCAAATGTCATGTTTTGCACGTAATATTTTTGAAAAACCCTGTCCAGCTTCCACAACTTTCTCTTGGTGGTGAGGTCCTGCAATATCTCGTGCGAGTAGACGATTATTTAGGTGTATAATGCTCTTCGCAAACATGCTGCCCCAGTTGAGGACATGCTGACCATTTTTCAAACCTATATCCGACCAATTTTGGAATATGCTTGTGCTGTCTGGCATCCTGCGCTAGTACTAAAAATCAAAGCTACCAGATTGAAAGGATTCAAAAACGCACTTGCAAAATCATCTTTTGTAACAACTATCAAGACCAGTGGCGTAGCTAGGATTTTGGTATTTGGGGGTGGCAAGAATTGGAAGTGAACCGACAAGACTTTTCCGAGGAAAGAAATGAGCGCGTAGCGCGCGAACATTTTTAACTTCACATTGTAAGTGCTAATATGATTGAGGTTTAAACAAGTTTGTACCCCAACTCGAAAATTTGTCCGCCTGTGTACTTTTGAACCATCATGATGCTATGATTCCTCTTGTCTAATGAACCGACAGTTCCAATCTCAACCGACAGACAGTCGATATTGGGGTCCTCGCTACGCCACTGATCAAGACTACGAGTCTGCGCTTCGCGAACTCAACATCACCAGTCTTGCAGATCGCAGAGAAGAATTAGTTTTGAAGTTTGGTCAGCAGGTCTTCAACTCTGAAAGACATCGCCACCTTCTCCCAGACAAGAGATCCATTACCCACACTCTCCGTCGATCCTTAAACCTCGTGCAATACCAATACATACCAAAATCCACCATCCTTTACGGCTTACGTCATAACAAATCTCAATGGCGTTTTGGATGATTAATGTATTTTGCTTGTGTCTGTATTTCGTTGCAATATTTGTATGCCTTTATTTTCGATATTTTACTGTAAGCTGTTGTGCATTGTAAAGTCGGCTTTATCAGCTTATGCTGCCTGCTGGCTATTTTTTATACCGTGAATAAATTTAAAAAAAAAAATAATGATGATGGGGAATGTTCGCCAATGGGGATTTACATGATTTAGATTTGGTATAATTTCAAAATTGTAATTCACCTCTTGTAGCCTATTTGTAATTATACACAGATAACACTAGGTAAACAATTTAAAAAAAACAATGTAAAATATTACATCTCTAAAGTAAAAGCCGTATAGAAATCGAACATAACGTTCATGTATGCCTTTTGTTTACATTTGTGTTATGTATTCCTTATAGTTTACCGAAATATGGAAATTGTACACACCCGTTTACAAAATTAATACATAATTATCGTATAAAAATGCTTTTACCGGTAAAATATGTAAAAAGGGCGAATTTATACATACGAGGGGGTATCAAAATGTTCTTGAAATCAACCAGAAGTGAAGCAGTCAGAAACTTTTTTTCGTTATGTGACCCTTCAGACATCATTAAAAAGTCACTGTGTACACTGCAAAAAGGTTGCTTAAAATACGTTGCTAAAAGTACTTTTATCATCCGTTGGTTGACGTGTTGATTAAAATTCATTCAATATATGTAGAAAGTTAGGCGTTGTATAAAAGTAAAAAATCCCCAGCGTTGAGCCATTTGTCGAAAACAATGTCCTTAAAATGTTGGTGGAAACTGTTTCTGTTGCTAAAATATGTTGCGTAAAAATATTCCACTTTGGCAACTATTGCATGAGCATGAGGACAATCACGCAACAGTTGATGCAAGTTACGCACATGTGAATTTTAGGCAACTGTTGTCAAAAAAAGCCAATTTCGTGAGCTGTTGCATACTTGAACAACTGTTGAGTGAATATAATTGCCTAACTTTTGAGTAACTAGAATTGTTCAACTGTTGGTGAAAACATGTTATCCAACGGTGTTGGGCAAATTTTATTTAACAGTTGAGCGGTTGCATACTTGAACAACGTTGTGTAAAATGTTGAGTAAATATTTAAGCAACCTTTTTGCAGCGCAGGACCACAATTAGATTTATTCTGTCTTGGCATCCAAAACAAAATACACTGACAAATAGTTTAAAATTGCCATCCTTGTTTGACATATATGTGTTTATGAATATCATTTCAACGGTGGTATAGCGACGTCCCTAGCGATGAATATTGAATAGTCGATTTTTATAGCCAAAAAATACACGATATGGACATAATACTGAATAGTTCATGTCATGTGATCGATTTTGCACCAAAAGAATCACATAAATATGTTCATGTATTATATAATATGGAATATTTATACCTTCATACCCAGATAGCAAGACTACGTTTGGCAAACGTTCACAGTTCACAGTAAAAACACCATTGATAAAGAGATATCAGATATCATGTATAAGCCTATAGTTTTAACATGATAAAATAAATTACAAATTCACTACCGAACGGGAATAGTGTATGTAGCTCTGCTGCATCGCCTAGAATTCCCATTACAAGTTACCGGTTCACTACCGGGACGAAGTGATGTATGTAGCTCTGCTGCATCGCCCAGAATTCACATTATTTTGCCTACTGCGTGTTGCTATACCAAAAATGCTCAATATATAATAAAAACTTGACACAAATAAAATACCCAACATATGGCTATATATGAATTAAGCAACAGTTGCTATACAAAAATGCTCAATATATAATGAAAACAATTCACAAATTAAGAAACAGTCACAAAATGCCCAACAAATGGTTAATTAATAATACCCAACTGTTGTGTAATTAACGTGATGTGAATTGTGCAACTGCTGAGTAACTGGAATTGTTCAACTGTTGGTGAACACATGTTATCCAACGGTGTTGGGTAAATTTTACGCAACTGTTAAGCGGTTGCATACTTCAACAACGTTGTGTAAAATGTTGAGTAAATATTTAAGCAACCTTTTTGCAGTGTAAAGTCACACATTTCTCCCACTATTTATGTATGTTATATTTTTGTTAAGCGCTGTGATCATTAATTTTGGAACAGCGCTAATAAGCACCGCTATTATCATTATTATTATATCCGAGTAACAGATACTTCCTTAAAGAGGATAATGGAGGTGATTGGCCATATGATCCTTATCCATCTTTTTGTTATACAGGGTGGTTCAATAAAACCTTGACAGTTTTTTAAAGCCATTTTTTTTTAAATTCTGTAGATTTAAAAAAAATCTTTTTCGATATTCATCAACTACATGATCTTGACCATCTAAGCTGAAAATATCGTTACAAATAACCTTACGGTTGCAAAATAACAGCTATTTGAACAAAGTCTGTCCCATTTCACTCTGTCCACGGGTACTGATTTCGCGACGTTACATTGAATACTGAATGATGAATTGCATGCAAGTAATCTAAGATATGAAGATCCCGCCAGGTGAAACCAGTGTAATTGTTAACATCTTAACAATTAGAGCACGTGTGGTCCAGTGGAGTAGTTGCCGGTCTCATAATCATAGGGTCGTGAGTTCAATCAATACGTAATTATAATAATACCACGAGTGACCCTAATTAGAATTATTGATTTTCATAGATTGGAAGTGTAATTGTCTATGCTCTATGCCTCAACAGTGACGATGCCATTTGATGTTATCTTGATGGGCATATCCCGTAGACTTACTCGTGGGCAAAGAGATTATAGCTATCATTTTGCCGTCATAGCATTATCAACATTGACATTTTCAGCTGATTTTAAAACTGTCAACGTTTTATTGAACCACACTGGTTGTACTACGTCGCGAAATCAGTACCCGTGGACAGAGTGAAATGGGACAGACTTTGTTCAAATAGCTGTTATTTTGCAACCGTATGGTTATTTGTAATGATATTTTCAGCATAGATGGTCAAGATCATATAGTTGATGAATATTGAAAAATATATATTTTTAAATCTACAGAATTTCAAAAAAATGGTTTCAAAAAACTGTCAAGGTTTTATTGAACCACCCTGTACTCTCCACAGTGTACGCTTCCAATTTGACGTTTTACGAAATAAAGTGTATTATAGGGTATGGAGGGTTTTGGTAGATAGAGGAACAATAACAGTGGTGGTCCACTGGTTGGGTGGTTTCAGGGTGATGTAAAAGTCCATGTAGAACCCATGGACAACTTTTACCAATTCAATACATCCATGTCCATTTAAATCATTTAGAAAAATCAGGGAGAGATAACAATATGGTAAATCCAAGATGGCTGCCAATATGACCGTCATATTGGTAAAAAAAAGCTGCCCTTTTATGTTTAACTTCCTTCAGATTTAACGTATTGATCCTTTTTGTGTTAAGTCATAATCCAAGAGGTAGGCCTATATTCCTTTGTACATACTGGTGAATCAAAAATGGCTGCCAATATGTCTGCCATTTTATATGATCGGCATTAAATGTCTTTAGATTCATCCCAGCATGGTTATTTTACTAAGACTATCCCTTGTAATGCAATATGTTACAATACCCGCCGGAGGCTGGAGCAGTTTATGATTATGTTTGAACATAAAAAGTACAAAACGTTACAACTGAAAATATTTACGGTAACCTTGGTTATTTCATGTTATAATAGAGTAATTTCAGCGGTAGTCTAGTTGGCACAGTCAATGATTCATAATCATATTCAAGTGCATATTCTTACTTCAATATACTAGTAGTATTAATTATAAAATGGTATCAATACAGGGTGTAGCAAAAAAATTAGGACACTTTTTCATGACGGTGTAATACTTGTTATAATCATTGGACCATGACCAATTTAGTCTCAATGTTAAGCCCAATTAATTATTATGATATCCTAAAGATATGAGATCAATCCGATGAAAAATAAGAACACTAGCATAATTTGCGTAAACCATGTCATTTACTGGTTTGTACAATGGGATTTACATGTATAGACCAGTAAATAACATGGTTTACGTTTCAATACGTTTCAATAATTATAAACATAGAAAATAATCTATCAGTCAATAGCAAAGATTAGTTTGGTAATCCATTTAATTCTGGCACAAACCAATACTGGCTAAATAGGCCTAAATCCACAAATCAGATGCATGCATATTCTGTGCAAATTAAAAAAGTTCTCGAACCCACTGTAGATGGTTCATTAGCATGATAAGAAGTAGAATTGGCATTAATAGTGTGCACGTTCATGTTAATCTACTGTTACTGTGTGAATGACCATTGTACATACTACAAAATAGAATGCCTTGCCTAATACTTAGGTCACAATTTCCTTAATTATTAATGGATTGTTCTCATCTTTTCAGGATTTTATCTTTATCGGTTGTTCTTTACATTAAAATAAAAATTGGTCATGCTTGAGTGATTTAACAAGGATTTAAACCATCACCAAAAAGTGTCCTAATTTTTTTGATACACCCTGTAGCTCTCCAATTCGAGGGATGAATAACCTAGCAATTCCATACAAAACTGGAGACATGGCCTAAGGCGCCCTTTTACATAACTCCAGTCTTCAGTTGAGAACAATATTGACAGGTTGTTAAAATTCGATTTTTGTTTTATTAAACCATTGTAAGTTTACCTTAGGGGGCTATCATTTTCTTCGGGAGGGGGGGGGGGGGGGGGGGGGGGGGGGTCACAAATATGTCAATGGCCGTTGTTAATAAATTTATAACCCCCCCTATCCGATACAAAATAATTTTATGACCCCCCCCCCCTGCCTATCGAAGTTAGATTTTTTAATGACTAAAATAGCAAAAAATGAAAAATAAACAGGGAAGGTGTTGTAAATATGTACATTTGTAAGGGATATGCTTAGATGAATGCGCGCGAAGCGCGAAAAAATTTGCCGTTTTGAAATGTTAGAATCTGAATTGCTACACAAAACTATAACCCCCCTATTTTAGATTTTACAAAATTATGACCCCCCCCACCATATTTGTGTCCCCCCCCCTCCCGAAGAAAATGACAGCCCCCTTAGAGCTGTCAACATGAATTATAAGAGTATAAACGCTACTAATCTAATTACTGCCTTAAACACCTGGCTAGGTTTATAATGTCTACCTAATGGGATTAAACATGTCTTAGCTTTAACGTGTCTCGAAATTGCCTGTTTAACTGAAACAGGCGACAGCAGCTGCATTCATAAACGCTTTTACAAAAAACGGTTACAAGCTTTTGAATCATTGATACAATCAGACATTAATTTTGAAGAAACCTGCCTGTCAAATTATGTATCAACAATATCACAGTTATACTTGTTAGTTACTATATTCTGACAGTGGTCGGCACCAGCATCAAAATCAAGAACAATAATAGGGGGAGAATGCGCGGGAAGCATGGGAATTCTATTTGGCTTTTATAGTAAAAATTGCCTGAAATTTGATTAATATATTCTATATCAGACATTTCGAACCAATTGTAAGTTAATTTTTAGTAATTTTGACATTGAAATCAAACATTTTTGATTATTTGGCGGACAACATGGGGTGACTGGGAGGAGAGTAAAGGTTGCGACTGGGGTGGGGGGGGGGGGGGGGGGAGGGGGGAGGGGCACAAAAATATGGGTCTCGAACCATACCAACTTTTATAAATTCAAAACGTCGTACTGGAACATTTAAGTGTTAGAAATGCGGCAATTGCCCCAGTATGGTTATTTCACTAATGCTATCCCTAGTATTGTAATATGTTACGATAAACCACCTGTGGCTGGAGCCGTGTATGATTATGTTTGAAAATAAAAAGTACAACAAGTTACAACTGAAATTGTTCACACCAACCTGGATATTTCGTGTAATAATAATTGAGTAGTTCCAGTTGTAGTCTAGTGGGCACAGTCATTGGTATATGATATTCAAGTGTATATTCTTGCTTACATTTTCAATGTGATATATGGTACTACATGAGTGGGCACAACACAATGCTAAATATATAATGAAAATAAAACAGAAAATAATACACTAGAATAATAGACTAGAACTAGAACTGCTCGCTCTGAGATCCCAGTGGTCGAACATCAAAACGTCACCCATATTACAGCAAGGGACAAGGCAGAAATTTTCCAAGATGCTAAAGACCCTAAATGTCCACCCTTCAACATGACAAAATAGTTTTCAAGCCCAAGGATGTTCGGAAACCACTAGAGCATCTCAATCCAGATAAAGCTATCGGACCAGACCTAATTCTAACTTCACAGAGAATATTAACTCGTAAAAAACTTGTCATAAGAAATGGCAGGTTTGTGATTCAAGAAATATTCTGTAATGGTGCACATTTATTTTGATGCTAAAAGAATTTTTTTTAGAGTGTTTCTAGTTAATTATCATCGTAACAAGCATATTGATATCAAAAATAACAGTTAGACCAATAAGTGAACGTTTTTGGGAGACAAAATTCCCCAACTATGTTTTTCAGTGGAGTGATATATGGAGAAATGCAACATGTTCAATAAAAGAAGCCAGACTGGTAACTATGAATTGGAAAATACGTTGCCATATTTATCCGACTAGAATCTTACTACTTAAAATGTGTAAAGCTAACAATGATTTATGTGAAACATGTAACGAAAAAGAGTATCTAGAACATTTTTTCTTACACTGCAAGAATATAAGAAAAGTATGGTTAGAAATTAATACAATACTCTCTGACGTAACAGGGAAAAAGGTAAAAGTGTCTGTGACAGATATTCTTTTTGGTTATTTTAAGGGTAGCAAGAAATGTAATAATGTAAGCAATACGATTATTTCCGTGGCCAAAATGTGCATTAGCAAGTTTAAATACGGAAAGCATCCAAATGTTGTTGCATTATTATTGCATGAACTCAGAGTTAGCCAACTGACATAAATGTAGCTTGTAGTCATATTACTATACAATTTGATAAATTATTATGCAACATTAGAATGATATACATTGTAATCAATTTCAAGGATAGATCAAGTAAGTAAGTGAGATTATGCTATGTCGATGGGGCGCGTCATTTGAGACAAACAATTCCGATTCCGATTGTGACAATTGTGACACAGGGGTGCATCATGGTACATGAGATTACCTGGAGTCGTATACATGTAGTGCGTCGTACAACTGACATGTGCATTATTCAGGGTAGGTATTATTATTTGCTTGGCATATTTGAGAAGAAAAAATGTCTTAAAGTGATCTACTCGTAACATATCACTGTTTGTAATGCTGTTTTGACATAAAACAACTAGCCCTAGTCTGTTGATATTTCAAAGTAAAATAGCTATTTAATCACCACTTTCCCTGACTCGCTTCTAGCAGTGATATCATCAGGTTACAGTTTTGTATTGTTGATGTCTGGATACGAGTAGACTGGACTATCTGATGTCGTTCTTGATCGTTAAACTAACATTAACACTTTCCACGCGACACGGCATTCCAAAAGTTCACAAAATGTTTCAAAAATGTCAAAACTATTGAATTTCATTACCATATTTGGAATAACCATGAGAAATACATTGAAATAAGTACAAACATGTCTAGTATTGGTTCTGTAATTCTTGAGATAGACTTTGAAAATTGGGAATGGATTTTCTGAAAATCTGTTGTGTACATGGTAAAACTAATAGCCGCGTGGAAAGTGTGAACACCGGATTATTGTCTGTACTACTGAAAAAAAGGTGATATTATCATTTCTTCTTATTTTAGACAGCCCGCAAAAAATTGCCATATACATGTATATCAATTCCAAAGGGTCTGAATGACCTTTATCGGTTTATAGAAGTTTGGTAGTATTATATCATAACAATCGAGTATAGTGATTCTAGTTGAAATGTGGCAGTTCATGTTTCACAGCTGTGCGTATAGGAGTAGTGCTTCATTGATTTGCTGATTGACCGATTTATTGAAATGTTCTTAGTTGAATGTTGATACAAATGAATATTTGGTGTGGTTCAAGACCCCTTATAATGGAGAAACCTATTGCCGTATTTCTAACACTAAAATGTTCCAGTACGTCGTTTCCAACGTTCTCCACATAATTTATAAATTTGGTATGGTTCGAGACCCATAAACTGTCCTAAAGCCATCTTGTTAAGCTTGAATAATGAAACATTGAAACTACCACACGGGAAGCGTGCACAAAATTGTATTTCTAACACTTAAAGGGGCATTAAGAGATGTGGTGGAGGCAGCGCCCTCAATTACAAAAATATATGATAACAACTGGGATTTGTATATATTTACAATCGTATTACATGTATGAACTTACACCTATAAGGATTAAGAAAAATCAGCCCTCTCTGTACATAAAATGTTGATTCAAAAATGCTGATCTCCGGCAGATCAGCATTTTACGTCCGACAGTAGTATCACCCTGCAGTACGCTTGATACATAACGCGAACCATATTTGCATAGAGGGCGTTTTTCGATAAATAGCTATGGTTTTGCCTTAATCAAGTTTTGCTGTGTTTTTGTTAGTAGAAAAAACAATAATGGCAATGTTTAATGTTCATCTTGAATTCTGAAGTAGAATAAGATGTTTAAACATTTGTCAACACCACTTAATGTCCCTTTAAATGGTCCAGTATGACGTTTTTAACGTCACCCACATATTATTTTGAATATTCCGTGTGGTTCGCAGTGCCGTAACTAGGTGTGGTGTGGTTTTTTTTTTGGGGGGCGGGGGGGTTGCAAGAATTGAAAGTCAACCGACAATATTTTGTTTAGTTTCTTGAGCGAAATTCTTGAGTTTACATTTATTTGTGCTATGATTGAGGAACATTTTTGTTTCAAACAAGCTTCTATCCCAAACATATTACATCTTTGGGATACATTCGCGCGAAAATGTTTCCGTCTGTGTACTTTTGACCATCATAATTCCATGATTCTTCTAGTCAAACTACTAACGGACTATTAGGTGTTTCTAAAAATGTTCTATTTCGATCACATGCAAACTCAAAACATTGGGGGGGGGGGGCATTTCGTTGCTATTCTTTCAAAACCTTGTATGTTTTTCCTGCCCTTCAGCATGTATAAAGTAAAACTGCCAACGGTTATGCATAGGAAGAGTTGCTTTATACATATTCCGGAACAAGAGAACTTACAAGGTTTTGATAGATGTGATTTTGTCACTTAAAATGTTTAGAGCAGACCGCCTAAAGGTCATACATACAGACCGGTCTCGAATATTCATTACCTTGCTAAAGTACTTGAGACTCTTATTGCTAGCCGATTAAAGGACTTTTTCACTGAGCATAGTTTGGACGATCCACTCCAGTCTGCGTACCGTAAGAGACACAGCACTGAAACTGCCCTCCTGAAAGTTCAGGGGGACATTCTCCATCAATTGGATAGAAACCGTGTTGTTCTGTTGGTTATGTTGGACCTAACCGCAGCGTTCGACACAATAGATCATGTCACGCTAAATCGTCGTCTTGAAAACTCATTTGGTATAACGGGTCCACCTCTCAACTGGTGCAAAACTTACATGTCCTCCAGGCGCAGCCGTGTTAGTATTGAGGGGATATTCTCCAAGAACATGTCCCTTAACTGTGGCGTGCCACAGGGATCCATAATGGGACCACTTGTCTTCAACAAATATACTCACCCTCTTGGCAGAATCATCTCCAGTCACAAGCTATTGTACCACAAGTATGCTGATGATGATCAATTGTACACATCTTATAATCCGAATATTCCAAATGACCATGAAACAGCTATTAAGCGCATGCAAGACTGTATAAATGACATCAACGCGTGGATGACTCTTAATAAACTTAAACTCAACATGGGAAAAACCGAGTTCTTAGTCATTGGATCAACTTATCATCTAATAAACTTGCCACGACTACAATTACAGATCGGCACAGCAATTGTGAAACCAGTTTCAACAGTTCGAAATCTCGGGATATTTTTCGATCAGACTATGTCCATGGACAAACAAGTCACAGAGCTCTGCCGTAAACTCAATTACCAGATCTACAACATTGCTCGTATCCGCAGATACCTTGACACAGAAACCTGTCATCACATTGTACGATCTCTCGTCACATCTCGCATGGACTATGGCAATTCTTTGCTAGCCGGTCTCACTGAAAATAATCTAAACAAACTCCAGCGTGTCCAAAATAAAGCCGCTCGCATAATTTTCCAACTCAAACGTCGTGATCATATATCGCCTTACCTTCAAAGCCTACACTGGCTTCCGGTCAGACAGAGAATCAACTAAAAACTTCTTGTTATCATGTACCAATGTGTTCATCATGAAGCTCCATCTTATTTGTGCAATGATATCTCTTTTCACTCATCTACTGTCACCGGTACTCGTATTCTAAGATCTGCTATGGACGCTACCAAACTTCACATTCCCAGAACATTCAAAACAGTTGGTGATCATGCCTTTTCTGCCGTCGGTCCACGCACCTGGAACACACTGCCCATATCCATCCGTGAGGCACCAACCATTCACAGTTTCAAAAAATCATTGAAATCCCCCTATATCCATATCAGTAATTTAGCTTGTATTTTGTTTTTGTTTCTCTTGCCTGTTTGTGGCTTCTCATTCTTGTAATGGCGCCTAGATATTCATGATTAGGCGCCCTATAAATCCTCTTATGTATGTATGTATGTACATAGGAAGTATTACTTTATACATGCTTGAAGGGCTGGATGGAGATACAAGGTTTTGAAAGAATAGCGACGATTTGATATTATGTCCACCCCACTTCAAAACATGGGGGGAGGGGACATGTACCCCTCGTCTACCCGGATTGACGCCCCTGATCTCTGGGTATGTAGTAAAATAAGGGACGCACCATTAGACTTCAAAGGGGGGGGGGGGATGATAGGAAGTTTGGGTCGGGTGGATTTTTTGTTTGTTTTGCCGCAAAAGGCGACACATGTTTGTTTTTTGCTGCCGATTTTTCTTTTTATTATGTACTTTTATATTGAGTTGGGTGGGCAAAGGTTTATTTTTATTTTTTATTACTCATGAGTGGGTGAAGTTGCTGGTAATGTGGGTGAAGTTTTTTTTCTTCTTCCGGTAAAGTTGGTGAAGTTATTTTTTCTTTCAAAAACTTCCCACCCACACCCTTGAAGTCAAGTGGTGCGTCCCTAAAAACATGGTAATGAGGACAGACAACACATGTCACGCTGATTCAACATGTATGTGGCAAATGGATGTTTCAGTCTATTGTTCACACACAAAAAAACCACCCAAGAAACCGGTGATTCATTTGAGCGTTTTATCGCGGCAGATAATAAAACATGAGGGTTAACGAGTTCATGTATAACACTTTTAAAAAGAGTCAAGTATGATCTACTCATTAAAGAGCTAGAGCGAGTGTTTAACAGTTAGAATAGTTTTCCAATATTTGTTTGTAAACTATACAACTAGCCCTCACATGATTTGATTTGTTGCATATATATTATTAATAACTTAAATCTTCAAATAATGAATACTGAATTACTTTCCAGATGATGGCAACATGCCATGGGCACACATAGGACAATACATGTAATTAAGCAAAATATTTTCTCTAATAGTAATAGGAGCCAAAATAATGTCTGCCATGATTGCGCACATCCTCTGAGCATAGTTCGTAATATAGCGTAATATGGTATGCGGTGGCACATGGTAATACACGAGGTAATACATATATATCAAGTTTGTATCCCAAAGTGAAATTTGTATTTGTAATAATAATGTGATAAATTGATAAATGGGCCTATCCCTGTATGATTTTGTGTATAGGATTATTCTCAATGGTCTTAAAGTGTTGTTTCTTTCCAGGATCATAAAATACACGTCTCCAAAGATTGCAATAGTGATCCGTGCCATGAGTACGGCGCCGTGATTATAACGCCGATTATAATTCCATCATAAAGACATTATTCACTCTTCAGCGTTACAGTTTTTATTCGGGCACTATGTCACCGCCGTATAATTTGTTTACGCCTGAAAAGTAAGGTTAACTGACTTACGAAATTGGTTTAAGCATCTTCAGATAGTTGAAGTGGCATTAAAATATTGATGTACGTTTACATATCCGTCTTCTTTGTCGTCTGAAATAATATAAAATACGAAAGGATATACCGTATGGCGCCAAAGGATAAGATGCTGCCGACCAATGAATAGATATTATGCCGACCTAAATCCGGTATACCTACTCAACAGTAGCTGATATACAAGGTATACACACTGTGTACGTTTCGGCAAACGCTGTTACCGTTCTCAAGACATGCTTGGTTGTTTGTGGTTTACTGTCATCAATCGAACCAATCAAGTGGACAATCGAATTCATACGGGGATAGGCCCATTTATCAACTCACATAAAACATTTTATCCATAATTAATTCTGGATACAAGCTCTTTTGCAACAAAACAACAACTTCAATGGCTGCATACAATGAGATGTAGGTATTTTTGAAGAAAAAAAATGACTTTGTTTCCTTGAAACATATGATTGTGCCCTATACATTTCTATATCAAACTCATTTTTGAAAAATGATTAAAATAAATGATTTGTTTTGTTTTGATTTTTTCTAATGTAGAAACAGATGGAGTTTTGTTTCATAAGGGCTTACATCCAAATTTTCAAAACAACAACAACATGATTTAAAAATATTAAAAACTAACATATTTGAAATTTATTCCAATTTAAGTTAGTATGCATGACATAAATCGCCCGCTTAGAAGCGCTATTGATTCGCTCTGGTAAACCTATTGTTATCAGTACTACGAGAGGATTACCCAGTGCATATATTTAAATTCGGGGCTAACTGCATGGGTAAGTTTCAATTATGTTGCAAATTACATCTACGCTCATGCCTTTACACTACTCAATACACAATACAGCCGGTTGGTTGCACACGAGAAGTATGTCATATATAGCAACCGGCTTGGATGGAATATCGAATATTTAAATTTGTTGACGGTTTTTAGGGCATCAATTTATAGCGCTGCTAAGCGGGCCTTGTATCCTCATGTGGTGTACCTCTTTCATAATCCATTCAGTTTTTCAATTGCTCAACTTGAATAATTAGAAACAGTTTTTTGATTTTTTTTCTCAAAAGAGCCAAAGTGGATGTAGGCCCTTTTGCAAAACACCTCTTCACATGTAGAGTGCGACGAGTGTAAGGAGAAGCAATGTAAACAACACTGAAAACAAAAACTCGTTTTTAGGGGTGTTGAACGAGAATTTCTTAGTTAGGCATTTAGTTGAACCGAGTTGAACTAGTAATGATGTTACTTCTAGCAGAGTGTGCGTGGTCGAACTAATTTTTCAACGAATGAAATGAAGAATAGTAGCAACGCCTTTAGTTGGACACGCCCTACCAATTATATTGTGCTGCTGAACTAATGTCTGAAAATTAGTTGGACTACGAAAGGCAGACCTACGATTTTTTTCGGCCGTACCAGATGCCGGACGAGAGTGCCGCACTAAAGAAGTTGCCGCACGTGCGTGGTGGTCAATTTGGTCATAGACGTGACGGCGGCGATCCATTCATTTCACTTGCAGCTGCACGTTTTTGAGATAAAGATGTCGCAAAAGTGAGTAAAATCCAAGATTGTATTTAAAACAAAAACACATCGTTATAAACTCGTAGACATAGACGTAGTGATGTAGGTTAAAGTTGGGAGTTTATTGCAGCCATGGCGTAATTTAAAGTATCGTCTATGTGATGAGTAAAGTAAGCTTATATAAAGTAAGCTTGTATAAATCTTCCGGTTTTGGAAATTGTAGCAAATTTTCAATAATGTACTTAATCTGTTTTGTTGTTGTTTCTTCTTGCAGATCAAAGCCATGCAGCAAGCAGATCAAAGCCATGCAGCAAGCCCTACATAGCCATAACAGTATATTTCACGTGTAGACCATATAAAACTGCTAGAAACGCTAGTACAAGCATCTAGTTGAGCAACTAGTTCAGCTAGCTGCAACTAGTTAAACTAGTAGAAAAGCTTGTAGGGCTGGCACTATTAGGAAAAGTTAGTTGAAGGAGACACCATTTTAACTAGATTTTTTTTTAGTAGGGCACCCCAGAATATTAGTAGGACGCTCCAAAATTCTAGTTTGGCATGGCCGAACTAGTTGCTCAACTAACAAAATATTAGTTTGGCGAATTGGTTCCGCCTGCCGTACTAATATATATATATTAGTTCAGCCAAGCTCTACTAGTATATGTTAGTAGATACAGACATCGTTTCAACTAACTTTTCTCTAGTAGGGAATGCTAGTTTTTGTTTTCAGTGAATGATCTGGGTAAACGGTTGGGGTCAACAGTAACCTCCTTTCTCTACACGCTACTAACTGTACACACATACTGCAACAGTGGTACCTCATCATCCATCTTTTAACAAAATGGTATAAAGATAAAGATCCACCATTTCTCTCCAGCCGGGGTATATAACATTAATATTGTGTATCTTTTTTACCTTTTCCACGCTGGGGAGTCAACATCCGTTGCAACCCCCCTCACCATTGGGTTTATTTCTATATCCCAGAATTTGTAGACATGGCCAAAGTATAGTCACGCTTCACCTGAACTAAATTGCTATTTCTGGTTATCTGATCAAAACATGTTGTTCACCAAAGATGTAGGGAATTTATTCTTCTCAATAACCCTACAAAAAGTATTGTTAAAATTAAATAAAAATTACACCAATATAAAATATTGTTGACCATTTTTGAATACTTACACACACAACCCCTATGACCAGTAGGTGTGAAGTAGGTGCTATTGTATTCATGCAGTCATGGTGAAATACACTGTCAAGTACCTGTTCAATAAGAGCATGTACTCAGGTACGCTACTTAGAAATCAATAACATAACAATAGAGTCTTCCCCCAATTTCCACACACACAAATGATAAGTTTCTGTTTTCTGTTCAAGTTTTTTTAAACTCAAGATATCTCTAAAATTTCCAATACAACATGTACCTTGTTTTCACAAGTTCATAAAGATGAAACACTCCTCTTTCTAACCATACCAAATGTTAGTAGTAAATGCAAATAGTGTCTATATAAATAATTAGCATGTTATTACGGAGCTAATTTGAATCTATGAAATGGCAGCCACAGCAGCCTGCCGTTATATATGATGCAATGGGCTGCCACAGCTGTCTGCCGCATGCAAAGGGTTTTAACTCATCAAGCTAGATGGGCCCGGGCCCAGTGCCCCAGATTTCTGGGGCCCCAAATTCAGAAAAAATAAGACAAACATAAATTACCAACACTTTTAAGTGTTGGTAATTTATTACACTTATTAAAAACACTTATTTAAAACACTTATTTAAAACACTTATTAATTAAATTAAACCTTTATGCGTTCTTAACACTTTCCACGCGGCAAGTGTCTGCAAACGACATTCCAAAATGTTACAAAATGTTTAAAAAATGTCAAAACAATTGCATTTTATTACAATACGTGGAATCACCGTGTGAAATGTATTAAGATAAGTACAAACATACCTAGTATTGATTCAGTAATCCTTGAAATAGACCTTGAAAGTTGGGAAAGATATCTAGAAAAACCAAAAACCGCGTGGAAAGTGTTTTAAAAATATTGCCTATAATATCACTCACATTTAACATACTCACGGAATATATCAGATGAATACGCTTAAACAATGTAATCTGATTTTTAAATGTGTAGTTTTTTATAAGACCGATGAAATTAATCTGTAAATGTGTATGTTAAACTCGTTATTATTATCTATCTTTGAGATAAATGCAGCTGCATGTGTAACAAATTCAGCTGCTGCTGTGTGCGATGTGATATGGAACTGTTGACATTTCGTCTGTATATATTTCTGTTGCACAGTCATATACAACATAGCTCACTATGAGATTTGAAATACAGTCGACAGAGAAGCAAGTACATATCTGCTCATTTTTGCAATTTACCAAAGCCTCCGGTGCCCGCTATCACAAAATCGTTCGATTTCAACCCAACACTAGAAAATGTTAATTTCCGTTCTTGCTGTAACTTTCTTCAACACCCTTTTTGTTGTTGTTGAACTGATAGTCGTGACCTTTTGAGATCGTTGCATCAGATTCGGGTTTCGGAACTCTCTGTACTATCGGTGATCTATCATAAAATCGACTTGAAATAGTTTAGTAGGCAAGGATTATGTAAATACGGTATAGTGATACTTAACTGTCTGCCAGGGAAAATGTCAATCTAGATACTATGTGCAACAACAGGTGAATGCGTGTAAACGATACAGCAACGTAACGATATTGCCTTAAGTCTTGGAAATAATAGCCACAGGGAGTGACCTATACACTACAGCGTGTCTCAACAAAAACTGGGTTAAAAAGTTTGCGAGCTTATAACTAAAAAAGTAGGAAACATGGATAGATCATATTTAGGTATATTAAACAAAATATACCGGACCTTAATTGATTGAATTCTGAGATTAATCCAATATAAACTTTTTGAAATACAAAGATTTTAATAGAGCGTGGTAAAAAAAACCATTTGTTCCACTTTTCAAGGAACACCCCGATTTGTTGCAATTGCGCATTGTTGTGATTTTATCAAAGTTTTGCCTTTGCATTCATTCTTTACAAAGACTTGGGCAGTAAACAAAAATTATCTTATTCATATTGCAATTATACAAGTTCATTATTTACATACACATTAAAACATGTTCTTTGTTATAGTCCGAGCTATTGTTAAATTCTTTCGGAGAATAAACCCCATGCCTGGAATACTGCACATAGCGCACAGTTTCATGCAACGCACGGATGGTTTGTTCCTCAAATCGGGACAAATAGGTTCTGACCACGCTCTATTCAACTCTTTGTATTTCAAAAAGTTTACATTGGATTGGTCTCAGAATTTACCCAATTATGGTCAGGTATATTTTGTTTGATATCCTTAAATATAAACTATCAATATTTCCTACTTATTTCGTTATAAGCTCGCAAACTTTTGAACCTAGTTTTTTGGGACACGCTGTATTTACCGTCTACTTTCAATATCACTGGTAACGCGCTTAGGTGGATTTCATCCTACCTCCGTGATCGGTACTTTCGTGTTTCCGTTGGTGGTGATGGGTCTAGTAATAAATTTGATCTCAAATTTGGTGTATCACAAAGATCAGTCCTCGGACCACTTTTCTTTTTGTTATATACAAGCAGTGTTGGTGACATTATTCGGAAGCATGGTATTTACTATCACATCTATGCTGACGATATCCGGCTTTATCTGGCTTTTGATCCAAAAACAAATAGTGCGGTTGAATTAGCATTAACCAGATTGTCGTCATGCATTAAGGATATCCATAAATGGATGACAAGTAACATGCTCAAACTGAATAATAGCAAAACAGAGTTTTTCCTAGCCGATTCACCTTACAACCTGCTGAAGCTTCGCAATTCTCAATGTATCACTTCAAATTGGTGACATTATGTCAATTAGGGATCATGTAAACACTATTGTGAAAACTGTGAACTTTCATCTCAGGAAAATATACAGAATTCGACGGTGTATCACTGCTGAAAGCTGCCACCAGTTAGCACGTTCACTTATTTTGTCCCGTCTGGATTACGGAAACTCGCTGTTGTATGGAATTTCAGCCAAAGACATGAGAAATTTACAGTAACTTCAAATCCAAGCTGCCATGATCATTTTCAGGTGTGATATATTCCATCCTTCTTCTTTATTGCGAACAGAGCTTCATTTGTTACCTGTAAAGGAGCGAGTACTCTTCAAGGTGCTGCTTCTGACCTTAAAGGGATAAACAACCGCACTCCTGATTATCTAACTGACTTTCTCATCCATTATGCCTCTGGGAAGAATGGTCTACGCTCCAAGAATGCTAACCTTCTTTGTGTTACACGTACTCGACGATCATTTGGTGATAGTGCATTTTGTGTTGCTGGACCACGCCTCTGAGGGGGAGCGTGTTGGCGCGGTGCAGCGGTTGTTCCCTCAACTTGCACAAATGAAACCCGGGTCAATTATGTGCACGACCGCGGGCTTTATGTGCATCTGGTTTATCACGATCCATAAACGCTCTCGCAGGTTTTCTCCGGGTTCTCCGGTTTCCTCCTGCTTCAAAATCGGTGATAGTTGTTTCGGTTATCAAAAACTTCCTTGACCCAATGGTATTTGGGGAGCTGCATTGAAAAATGGTGGATGTTGTTCATGTGTGTTTATATGTCGCAACTTGGCGCTGATTTAGCTGCTGCCTGAACGTTGCATTGTTTATTGTGATTCACCAGCAGCAAAATTACAGCGCTTTGAACCTTTGGAAAAGGCGCTATATAAATACTGATTATTATTATTATTATTATTCTCCCTACCCAGTGGCGTAGCCAGGTTATTCACATTGGGGGGGGGGGGGGGGGGGGGAACTGAAAATGAACCGACAAGATTGTTTTGAGTGAAGACGAGCGCGCGTAGCGAGCGCGATTTTTTTTGACTTTACACCTATTTTTGGCACGATTGAGGTACGTTTTGGCTCTAAACAAGCTTTTATCAACGAATATTGCATTTAGGTGACTGTTATGAGCGCGTAGCGCGCGAAAAGTTTTCATATGTGTACTTTCGACCATCATAATTCCATGATTCCTCTGGTCAAATGAACCGACAGTGCCAATCTCAACCGACACGACGTCAATATTGGGGTGGGGGGGGGGGGGGGGGGGGGTGATCGCCCCCCTCGCCCCCCTCTGGCTACGCCACTGTCCCTACCCATATCACTTTCTGTCAACGTGTTTAAAAAAAACCTGAAAACTCACCTTTTCCCATCTGAATGAACTTCTTTTTTTTATCCACTTTCCCCACTGGTGTCATATCGGTTTTTTTAATAGGTCATTTTGCTTTTTAATATGATTGTTATCAAATTTTAGTGTGTATTTTATGATGTACATGTATATTGCATTTGCTGTCGTTGCTTTTTACCAGATTATCTTGATGTATTTCATTATATTTTTATGTTATTGTTCAGCGCTGTGATCGTATGGAAGGGCGCTTAATAAATAAGTAAGTAAAAATAATAATAATACACTGTATATACACTGTACGTATACCAATCAGTCTCATCATGTAAACGCTTTATTCCGTCACGGTATTGATTTATGTATTACAAAAACCCAAACCAAAACTCTGCCAGATCGGTTTGCGTAGCTCAGTGGAATAGAACCTTGCTTGTGGTGGAGAAGGTTACAGGTTAGAACCCTTGTCCAACATCTCTTTGTTGTTATTAAATAATTTTATTAAGTGGATATTGGTAAAATAATTATAAGTTTTTGACTGAAGTAAGAAAAATATTACACCCACACCCACAGTATACATAAGTTTCTTCCTATTCAAATGTTATTCACGGTAAATATTAATTCATTCTACAGATTCGTTTGTGATAATAAAGTACAATCGTATTCAAGAAAATGATATTAATTCATTATCGCTGAGTAAACGTAAGTCCGTAGTACACATTCAATATAATTTAATCCAGACCAACCGATTTTATGGATGCGATATTTCACGTATAACTGTCAAATAAAGTTGTTACTATGTGTTGTGTAAAATGGACCAATCAGGCTACGGTTCATATCGTCGTCGCTGTTTAGTATTATTTATCATTGGTCAATTACAGCGCAATTATGTATTTAATTTTTGTATTATGAGCGATAATATTCCGGAAGTTCTATACCTCTGAATTTGTATATATAAACGTATATTTTCTTTTTTGCAAAACAAAACAAAACAATAAGTACACGGTCAAGACTGTTATACACGGTCGGGTGGACGAGGGCAAGCAAATATTTTATTGTTAGCCTAATGCACATTAAGGCATGGGGTTTAATACTATTATTTACGAATCATAATGGCCATTAGCATGTTAGAAGTGCTACTTCACCGATGGATGGGTCATTCTTGTTTGCCTGGTTCAAGTGAATACCCTTTCAGAGCATTCAATTACACTGATGCTTCTTTGATGGACATTCCGCATACACTTCTGCCTCCCCAGGGAAATGGGAGACGCTGGACATTATAGAGATACGGCTTGAAAACATATTCAGCGTTTCTTCCGATAATTATTTTTAATACGAGGGTCATTCAATAAGTTCTACCTCCTCCCTCATAACATCACTAACATTAATGTCAACCTCATGATATTTGTCATGATTATCAGTCCAGGCAAATGACCAAATCTGGAAATCGGGATTGATTTCCAAATCTGGAAATGTAGTGATCAACATATTTTGCAGGTAGTTATTTCTGTGAATTACCAAAATGCTTCAAATTTGTGGATACTTAATTTTTATGAATCGAAATCAAACAAGCATATCATTATTAATTCACTGCCATTTTTTTATTTTCGCGAATTTGAGCACAAGCTATTTTTGCGAAATTAAAATGTTCACGAAATTAACAGTTTTCTACTTTGGGGGGACCTTATATTAAGGATGGCCCAACTATTTTTGGGTAAATCATACGTTAAAGATAATTACCTAAATTATCACCGTGGGCGTTTTAATTTTGACCGGGGCATTTTAAAAACAAGTAATTAGTTGATTAATTAATTAATTTAATCAAGGATTAATTAGTAGATAAATTGTCATCGGGTAATTATTTTTGCTTTCTTATTATTTGGTAGGTATGTCTTATTGACTTTTAAATTCAAAAAGTACTTATAATTGCTGAAATCTATGTCTAATCAAATATGTAGTTTTTGAATCTGATCACAAAGTGCACAGCATTGATTTCCAGATCAGGCAATCGATTTCCATATATAGCACATTTCCAGATTTGGTCATTTGCCTGGACTGATAATAGCTCCGAATCATATCTACAAATGTGCATTAAATGATAATTGATAACTGTTTCACTTTTGTTATGACGCGGTCAAAACCAGAGAGAGATTTTGGACAACGGACACCGAAAATTACCTTAAACATATACACATGTTTTCGGGTGTTTTTTTCGTATTGTATGGTTAGATATAAGAGCATGATTTAGATACTGAAAATGGAAATGAGTGAATGATATCTGAATATATTACAGTATTATCATGTATAGATAAGATTGTAAACAATATTAACTCTTGTAGGCTTGCAAATAGTGTACTATCAACTCAAATGTGGTGCTATGCCTTTGGCATACCAGAATAATGCCATCAGTCAAATGTTCGTTGTTACAACTTAAGCCACAATGATGCCTGAATGTTTAATCTTTACCATAATAGTAACTTTATGAGTTTTACTTATGTGCAACCTTCAGAATAGTCAATCAGGTAGTCAATGGTAGAACATTGATGCTTTGACGGACTTTAAATCCCTCCATTTAGTTCGATATATTCAAGATCGCTTAGTTATCATGAAAGTCAAATATGACTTTTACAGGGTTCTCTAGGGGAGGGGTAAGCTAAATGGTTGTCCTGACCTGGATCTGGCTAATCAGAGGGCATATCTTTTCCAAACCAATTTGTCAACTTTATTGTTTACAGTCTGTTAATGAGATATCTGACATTTAGAACGGTTATAATTGACCGATAGGTATGTTTTGCCTCTTTCAATAGGCCAATTGAAAATCACTTCGGCGATATTTTGCTGTTTTTCATCCGCTTCCGTCACACTAAATCGAGGTTTGTTTCTCACTGCATGTCCGGAAAAGTACAACCAGAACTCAGATCAATTTACATTGGATTTGTAGCTGAGGTTCCAAGCCACAATCGTGTGATATTTGATAAGACTGGCTCATATAATAATAAAGTGATAATGAATGACCCTCGTATGTTTGCCTAAAAACTTTGAAGGAACAATTCTTTTCAAATATACTTACTATTGTATTTTAGCTTTTGTAGTCGATCATCGGCTAAAGATGGTGATCAACTTTCCAATAATGATACTCAAAACTGTCATCCATGAATCAAGTGTATAAGTGCAGATATCAAATATTCTTCTTAAATAAAGTTATTGCTTCTAGGCATTTAGTCGCATATCACACAATTGTGAACATTTCACCGAAAACCACATGTGAATAAAACAGTCTATATATACATACGCTGGTTTTATGAGAGAGCGATGTCAAGTGACCTCTCCTATTCGGAAAAGTAGAATATAATTTTTGTTTAAGAAAAAGTAGATGGCATACTATGAAAAGTCTAAATACTCTGTAGGGACTAGGGTCAATAAAGTGGTACAATATTTCATGTTTTGTAAACAGAGGGACATTTTTCAGAAGAGTGGTTGCGCCCTCTGGGAATAACGACACCCACAGTTGCTATTACTTGTAAAAAGGAGAAGAAAAAAACCCAAAAAAATCCAAACAAATACATAAATATATCAGACCAAAAATAACAACAATTCAATATGAAAAATATGTTATATATTGTTTTGTAAACCCTAAAGGATATTAGCCAACCCATCACACACACCACCTACACCCAACCAGCCACCCCAACCCCAATACCCTCCCGCACTATCACCCCACTACTACATTTATTTGCTTTGTATTTTAAATGTAGCACACATCTTTTCTGGGATTTTCACTGTTGTATTTCTACGTTATTTGATATGTGTTAGAAATCACATCATTTGTACTAAACTGCTCAAAACAAGAATATTTTTTCAAGCACAAGATTTTCAAATATCGCGGGATATGTTCATTAAGTATATCCATGTAAAGCTGATGTATTTATCTTTACAATGATACCAAATTTAAAGCAATCCCTTGCTCCAGTGCGTGCCCAGCTACTTGCTTGAGAACATGGGGAGATCACAATCTGAATGTGCCAAAATCCACACTATTTCGCGCTCAAAAACATCTTTGTCGTCTGTTCAATGAAGTGTTATAATGTATACATTGACCACTTCAGTGTATGTGATGATCTATTGATTTTTAAACACAAAATAGTGTTGATTTTAGCACTCTCAGATTGCGACATTTCCATGTTCTACCACTGGAACAAGGGATTGCTTCAAATTGGATATCATTGTAAAGATAAACACATCAGCTTTTATATGATATATTACACTAAATGGACATATCCCGAGATATTTGAACAAATTGTGATTTTTTTTTGAGCAGTTTACTTGCAGCAAAAAAGAAAAAGAAAATGCTAACCAGTAGACATTTGTGACAGTAGACATTGGTGACAGAAACCGTGGTCATGTGATGAAAGTGAAGCATGCTGGTATTGCTCAAGAAATCGTCCTTGCCGGAAACCCTAAACGCAAAGATTCCTGTATACCTTTAAATAACACTTGCGCTTGAATACTTACGTTTAGATGGTAAATTAGAGAGTTACATCAGGACACCACTTTAGCTTCTCATTGCCAATAGTAGGACTACGCTGAACTAACGAGTGCAAGCTAAGGTTACTCAAGGCGTTGAACGCCTTGAGTAACCCAAGCCCGGTTGTCATATTAGATAACATTCCTTGCAAAAATATGGAGTCAATGTGATCGGGGACGAGATAACTGAGATGTGTTTAGATTAAGTCAGTCGGCTGTCAATGGTAACGCTCTTGGCTTTCAACACTTGACAGCAATATTATGTCTGGCAAAACGAAAAAGCATCGTCCTTAGGAAAGAGTCTTTAGATGATTTGTGTGCAATTTCAGCATTTGTTGCCATAATCTGATAAGTGCTACGTTGTCAACAAGTTTTTCTGTCAAAATTAGAAGAAATCGGTGTTTTTAGTAAAATTTGATACAAAAAAATGGGTTCTTTGACTAATTTCATTTCCAAAAATGTATACTTTTATATACATCACATTAATAGCTCAAAGGTTACAGCGCTTAATACAAAATTAATAAGGGTTAACAGCCCCATAAAGCAAAATTATGTGATCTTTTTCAAAACTTTTTACACATATCTGTTTTTCTTTTATAATGAAGTTTGACTATCATCCTGGACTCATACATCTATATTGACTGTATTTTCCGTAGAAAACTCTCATAACATTACAAAACCACAATATAGAAATCTGCTTTCAATTATTTAAAGATTTTTTTCACATATTTTCTAGATTTTCATCATAAAAAAGCAGTCCGTACTATTGTATCTCTTCTATACAGTTGTGATTGCAACTGGAAACACTGTAAACGGCGTTAACACGGTGTCAAACAATGTAATTATATTTAAGAACTAAAAACACTCAGCAAATAAGTTGTCGGGGTTATTCCCGACAGTTAATTTAAGTGTATGTAACACCATGATTTTGAAGTAATTTAAAGAACTGCATTGCTCTGTAACTTACATGATATGTTAGTTTAATGTTTATAAATCTAATTTGAACAAAACAATTTGCATTTAGAAGAAATACACAAAAGTTGGAGAGCGTCCCATGACAAATATCGCATATGCCTTTCAAGAACAATAAAGTAAGAAATAGTTGAGGCTATACTTCACATTTGTGTCAACCTTTGCTCTAACTTCAAACAGAACAACCCCATTGCGTAAGTAATATTAAAACAAAACCAGACATTTGTTGCAAACAAAGCCCAACTTTTCAACGGTTTGGATGATATTAGGAGGCAGTTTATCCCCTGGGGATACACTTTTATATCAGCTCCGATAAAAAGCCTCTGCCTTCACAAACAATAAAACACAATACAGATGATAGGGTTTTCATGCCAGAGGTAGCATTCGAGCATCTGCTGCAGTTTTCATTACGATGTGATGAGTTATACCTTGCTTTACAAAAGTAAGAGAATGTTAATTGCAGCATTAATTGCAACCTTGAAAATACTTTCAGGAAGAGAATGTAAAATTGGTTTTTGTTTTGTTTTTTGAGCCACGCTGCATTTTAATCCCCAATGTTGAGCAGTTCAACGACTGGCTACAATTGAGCAGTATAAATTTAAAGGTTGCATGGTTTGACATTGGAATGTTATATCAATTCACGTGTTGTTTGATAACAACTTTTATTTATCTACTATTATTTTTAAAAGTGACAACTTTGTGACAAAGGTCAAATGAGGTTTGGTGTTATGTCCTTTTAGACTTTAGAGGTTGATTTTACTAGACCGTACTTTAAATTGTAGGACTACTATTTATTACTGCAGTGCAAAAAGAGATCTTTTCAGTCCATTTGTTAGGTTTTTGGGTGATTTTATTGTACATGTTTTGTCAACACTGCACAATTTGTTTATGATTAATGAGAGCGACACATCAGATGTAAAATTTCGGGTAGATATTCCTCGGAGCTTTCAGGGTTACCCTATATAAATGCTGTACCCCAATGATCACTAATATCATGAACTTGAAGAAAAATGTACAGTTAAAATAATCAGTCGCTTTATAAGCTAGATAATGGACATTTAGTAACACTCCTTTCATATGTAAAATAAGAAGGGACCTAACGATCAATTTAGATACCTTTTTCGGACCATGGGTTTTTTGAAGCACTTGAACAAGGAAACGTACGGTATTGGGTGACCTTCAAAGGGAGCGGAGCGCTGGAACAAGGAAAAGTTCTTATCAAGAGATCTTTCAAGGGAGCGCTGGAACAGGGAAACGTACGTAATTTATTGAGTAACATTTGTACCATTTTGATGCGTTTTTAGTTGTTGAAACGTTTTCGGTGCTATAGGTGTTCTTAAGGTTACAGTACATTCTGCATTTGATGGAAAGAAAATAAATGAAACCATTCCGTGTTCGAACCACTGCTTTTGAAAAAAACCCCATATGAATTCTCAAGATAAAGACGTTTATGCGATGAGGGCAGGGGGAGAAAGAAAGCATTATTAACCATCCAAAAACGAGATATAAGGTATACAAAAGGTAAGTGTAATGTAGCTATGGGCATGTTTTCCTTTATTCTATGATTGCTTGTTCTTATATTAACTGAATAATTTACGAACATTATAAGCAGGATTTACCATTTGACACGCACACAAACTATTACAAAGAAGGGAACAGATGATATGATTAATGTGTAAACAACACAGTATTCTATGGTGTTACAGTAGTTTGTCCTCAAACATTGACATTGATCATATTGACCATAGCCTGCAGTCAGGTTTGTTATCAATAGGGTAATGATGAACTCTTGAGATGCAACAAAGGCTGAAGCTTGAAATGTTCACAATCCACATAAGGGATTATATATTTCACTCTCTTCCGGTCATCAATGTGAACCATGCATATCAGAATGCTAGGCATGTCTATCATAAGTTTTAGCATCAATTTAGCAAGAAATGGTTACATTAATGTTAAGAGGATAACTGAACTTCGAAAGAGTTACTTGATTATCCATGTCGATATTCATTCTCTCTTGAAATTACTTCGAACATTTAAAGTGGTGAATGAAACGTGATGAAAATTGAAAGAGTAAGTCTTGAAATAAGTATTGTCGTCATACTCTTGTGAAACTGAACAATCTTCATGAATGAATGTCTCCTTCAGTGGCGGTACCACGGGTTGGGGGCATGGGGCATTTCCCCCCTCTTGTACCACAGTCAACTCAAACCCCAAGCTACTTTTCAGTAAAATGAATTATAAATTACTTAATGAATTTAATTCGGTACGCGCATTTTACAAGTTTTTAGATATGATTATGACGGCCGTGTTGGCAGCCATGGATTTGAAGATTGTAATCATTCTGAGATGTATATAATATCTATTTTGATACAAGTCGTAAACACAATATTTCCTCTTAACATCCAATGTTAACAGTTTAAGTATATGATTGCTTCGGTTGATTTTCGATACTGCACTATTTTTATCAAGAGTATGTCTCTTTAAATTATAATTGATATCGTCAGCTTAATAAAATAATTGCCTAAGTCATATTTTCTACTTTTGAGAAATTTCAAAAACATATATCTAGTTTCATCAGCTTAATAAAATAATTACCTAAGTAATTTTTCATAACTTAGCAGATTCGTCTATCGATGCATTAACTTCATTTGTTGTGATGGTTTTATTGAAGCGTTCTGCCCTACGACTGGCCATGTTGGAAGTTACAACAATTACTTACCGAAGTCACACTGTTTGACAAAGACAACAAAATAACTGCCTAAGTCACATGGTGACTGGGAAGGACACTTTAGAGTTGAATAATGATTAAAGCACTTTAACCATAGATGCCTCTAATGGTATCGATTTAAGTTAGGCAAAAATCTCATTTGGTAAGAAAATGACTTAGGCAATTATTGTATTAAGCTGACGATATGAAGTACTTACTGAGAAGTACTATCAGGGGCACCCGACGAGAAGTTCAGGATGTAGTAATACATAACATTAGCTGCTCCTTAGAGCTAGCTAGAATGCGCAGTATTAACTACATTTCCCAGCTAGGGCCGGTCAAAATACTCCTTTGGCAGCCAGAAGCCAAATTCCGTGAAGAATTTTGAAAGCTAGGGGAACGAGTGTTTAGACATATCAACCAGCTAGGATAATTTATTTATAAATTTATATTTCAGCTAAATTCATCGAATTTTCTGTTCTAAACATTAAATATATAATCCATAAAATCCATAAAACACAAATTTGATATCATTACCTCTCAAATTGATGCCAATTTTGCCAGCTAGATTGTCTGGATGACTTAAAAATCGTTTGCCAGACAGGAATTCATTTTATAAGAAAAAAGAACCAGCCAGATTCGAAACATCAGAGGAGCAGGTATTTGCCAGGAAACCTCGTTGGGTGCTCCTGTACTATGCGGTTGGAAATCCTTCTATTAAATATACTTACATAGCAAAGTAGGGTATTACATTGTCAATTTCTTTCGATTGTATTTGCATAACATAATAACATTGCACCTTGTATTCTCATAAAGCCAATCCTATATGATATACGTGAATCTCGCATCTATGGTTGGGGATTACGCAAGCTGGTACCGCCCTATGTTTGTTAAGGAATGCACTAGGCAGGACTCATTCAAAACGGGTCAATTACTAATACTTACTGGGAACTTGACCTCTTTTGTAAATGAAAGGAAAACTAGGTGATTAAGAAAGACATCTACAAGTGGTCCCTAGTCTAGACCTGTTTATCTTTTTGGTTGACGTTTATGCCACTAGCAGTTAACATTCATCCATTGTTTCGTAAATGATAAGCAATAACACTTGCGGCAAATCCGCGGCAAATCTCTCACAAGATAAACACGACATCCAAACATGAGAAAGGTTTATGTATGTATTATTTATTTTGGTCCTACGACCCTGGATAGGCTTCGTATAGGCTTATTTAAATTGGGGTTATTTAGATGTGTGAACAGATAAAGACCGAGCTGATTCCCTATACAACTCTTTACCAAAGAATCTGTAACCTTTTTAACGTGCTAGAGGTATTGCTCTTCTGATGCACGGGATCACCATTTCTACGTGACTTCCGAACCAAGGTTTTTTTTTGCTGCTATTAGTAAATCGTCACAATCACTTCGCTACATTTACCTAGCTGCTGATACGTCGCACAATGTATCAGCACTTAGATTATAATATCCTCTATATATCAACATTATATAGGCGATTGAATCGCCTACATGTATGCGATCCTAAACAATGTTAGTATTTGATGCGCAACCCTTCTCATTTTCGGATGTGGTGTTTTGTAAGTATTTATAATGTTAGTGTTGCGGATAAGCATTTAATGATCTCATACCTTGTGTTGTTGTATTGATTGTTATAAATTCTATTTCTGCTCTATATCGCTACTATCTGGTGTGTACTTTGTTTATTGTAATGTCACGGGTTTGAGTCCCGCACCGGCGCAACATCTTTCTTTTTAAGCTTGGATATGGATCGGAGGCGTGTTGTGTTTGTTTGGTCTGAGGAACCTGCAGTAGTTATGCTGCCTCGCTGTTATTTATCTCAATATTGCCTGAAATCTATTCAGCATGACATGGAGGTAACCTTGAAAACGTGATGGTGGGCTGTGAAATGTTGATCGTAATTGTTTAAAAAATGTATTTAAAATAAGAACCCAAATAACTTCCAAAAGTAACAATGAGATTGAAAGCACTACTGCAGTTCATATGTAGAACATTGTTAGCGTGATTGGATACTATAATGATACAGGTCATATTTATCATATCCAGAAAAACACGACGTTCCTTTTTCTAGATCTTGGTCAGTGTTGGTTATATTGGTTAACTGTACTGGAGTGGCACTTACATTTTCTAAGAGATTACTTAGACAACATGGGCGAATTATGTAAATATGTTTATCAACCTGTTTGAGTTCTAGCCCCACTACGGCTAACATGTTTGTGTCCTTGGGCAAGGTACTTAGTCTCAATTGCCTCGTGGTTCGGAAGTCACATACACATGGTTGTCCCGTGCATCGGAAGAGCAATACTCGAGCACGTTAAAAGGTCACAGACTCTTTCGTAAAGAGTAGGGGATCATCCCGGTCTGTGCCCAAACACACATATTCCTAGGTTACAAGAACTCGTCGTCTATTGTCTGTCTCTATGTTTGTGTGTATGTCGCAACTTGGCGCTGAATTAGCTGCTGCCTGGATGTTGCAGCGCCGTGATCGCAGAGCAGTGGCTCCTACATTAAGCGCATCTTGGGAAGAAGTTTTTAGTTTAGTTTAGTTTTCCCTAGTATATGGTCACGCGTTATGAACTCGCCTCCCAATAGGGTGGTGCTGTTACACTTTTTAGTTTCATGTTGTCATACTCTTTACATAATTTTTAAAACCAAAAAAGCTAACAAGCTATCTGCCTGCAAAATGGCATTAGTATAGCTAATACAGAAGGGGAGATACAGCTGTTTGAAGTTTGGGGCCAGGGTGGTGCCGGAAGGGGTGCCGCCTGTACAAACTCAATGGGGACAATACCATGCTTTGTTATTTTTACAATAACTAGTCATCCCCTGATGTTACAAATACCATTCTGGTCCCATTTTAAAGGATATTTAGTAGTTTTTAAGTATGCAGTTCAACAGACTTGTCAACTATTTGTAACAACTAATTAATTATGGATAAGATCTTGATTATCAGCTTGTCAACCTGTATCAAACCACCTTGTTATTTGTGATGTAAACGTTGTGTTGTCGCAATGGTCAATCTTAAGCACACCCTCTTGAATTTTTGAAAACATTCGGAGATCAGTTGGTACTTGTTTGTGTAAACTGAAAGAATGGATTTAAACAAAAATGTGATAAATACGTCGTAACCTATACCTACGGTCACAGCAGCCTAAGCGTTTATCCAATAATACTACAAAATATAATAATAAATAGGGGATTTTCTTTATGTTCAGATCCGGCGAGGTAAACTATGAACGCTGCAGGAAGGTGTATGTTACAAAAACAGCCATATGTAATGATATAGGTTGATTGAGGAATTGAACCCGGGATTCCTGAGTGGGAGCGCCAGAGCGTGGCCACTATGCTACATACAGTAGACTAACTGTTTTGCAAAGTCGTTGATAAAGATATATTTAGTATGGAGTTATTCACATATCTAACGCGTTGCTGATCCCCATACTTCTTTCAAAAATTAAAACAATGAAGCGATTAAGTATTTCAAACACTGTGAACTGTTCATTAGGACTCCAGCTTCTCGTGAGTGCTGTTCAATCTCTAATCGCTCCAGTATTACGTGCGATAGGGCTGTGAAAATTGAGCGTAAAATGTCGCAAGTTGTATGGTGGTTCCATGTTCAAAATGGTTACAGTCCGAAATGCTATGCGATGCGGGAAGATCATCAAGGCTACTAGGACTTACGGTAAAGAGGTGGGTAAGTAAAGGCGGTCGCGGTCGGTCCTGTGTTCACAGGAGCAAAGTGTCCACCTCTCTTTCGATACGATTAGGCCAGACTCACTTCTATTACAATGTTACTACGTGGGACTGGTTACACCTCCTCAACAGTGTTACTTTCCCAGCAATGAAAAATGCCGGCACCCATTTAAATGCACCTGGCTCGAGAGGAGTAATCAAAGTTAAGTGCCTTACTCAATAGCACAACACGTTTAACACGTTAAACACACATGCACCGGGACTCGAACCCACAACCCAAATTAACATACCTGTAACATGAAGGAAAGCAAACACTTATATGTCATCAGATCAGATAATGAATCATTTCTTATCCGTTGATGGATATGTCACTAGCCAAAGAAAAAAAGGTGGCTTAATTATAAATGTTGATGGAATTTCAAGTCAACAATTATAGATCAGTGGTTATCAATTATGCGGACGGGTTGACGCTATGGTAAGACGTCAAACTTAACACGTCAAGGGCTATTTAGCAATTGAACATAAATGTCGTTCCAACATCACTAATCCACCTTTGGTATTTAAAAAGATGCAAACTCCATGTGACAACGGAAGTGTAAAAAGCTCTACGAAAGTAATACACACTATCTGATTGATGTAGAGCAATCCAACATAAGTCACGCACCAAGACAGTTCCTTCAAATTCATTCATGGATAACACCATAAGATTAATCTGAACTTTCAGACGCGTGAGTGACTGCTACAGAAACGTCTGTCATGTATTCTCGTAACATTAAATTACGTGCAATCTCATTCGAACGCATAGAAATCAATGACAAACTATCTGTCCATTATTCCTCAGGGTAACCTGTCATGACACTATAATATAACTAACGCTAACTATATTATACGGAGCTTACATATACATATAAGTATTATCCATTTGTTTTAAATTAAACAGAAATTGAAATTTGTCATTCATCAATAAGTAATATATTTAACTATTTATTAGATTCAATTTCATCCGTTAGCTGAGAGGAATTGTATTGATTAAATCTTTGTGATTGATATATATATAGTTGGATATACACAGAAGAATCAGTCACGTTTAATTTGAGTTATTTATAATGTCTTGTTGATCTCATTATGTATTATTGATTTATTTGTATAAGAGTAACAGGACATAGTCAGATGTAAAGCTCGTTTAGTACAAATAAATTAATCAAGTAAACGGTTTACATTTTGGTGATGAATTGCATAGTTATACTCTTTCTATTTCACCTAATTATCTTTTTTATTTCATCGTACTCATATACAGTGTGTTGTTGTATTGTCTGTTAATAAGAACCCTTGACTGCTCTGTATCACTACTGTCTGGTTTGTACTCTGTTTTATCGGAGACAGCCGGCTAGCTCAGTGGTAAGAGCACTTGAAAGGGCTGTCTATACCCTTTAAGAGCTATCTAAGAGGGAATAATTTCCTTTATAGCTTTTAATCTAGATTTAGAGGATCCTTCTCAACACACACACGTTTAACTCATTTATCCGACTACATTTATAATCAGACCTCTTGTGGTAATTTTACTGGTATTGTTTTAATGGATATCCAAAAGGCCTTCGACACTGTCGACCATGTCAAACAGTTAAACAAATTAGAGACCATGGGTGTGTCCTCAGTTGAGTGGTTTAGATCGTATTTGAGCGGAGGGAGGCAAATTGCAAATTGTCAATGTTAACCAGGTTGATTCTGCCCCACTGGGAATCACCTGCGGGGTTCCGCAAGGCAGCATCCTTGGTCCTCTCCTATTTCTCTGCTATGTGCATGATATGCCCATCAGTGTCGACAGTAAAGTGCTTTTATATGCTGATGACAGTGGCTTGCTGGTCTCTGGCAAATATCCCACAACAATTGCGGATAAACTAAGTCAAGATTAAAAAATTGCAGGCAATGGCTGATTGATAACAAGCTCTCCCTTCATCTTGGTAAGACAGAGGCTATTTTATTTGGTACCAAGAGAAAGCTAAATTCTGTTGATGATTTCTCTGTCATTTGTAATGGCAATATGATTAACACCTCTTCATCTGTCTAGTATTCAGGTGTCACCCTTGACAATTTTTGAGGGGATTCGATTGCCTTAAATGTCATCAAAAAGGCCAGCGGGAGACTCAAATTCTTATACAGGCACTCTGATTGTTTATACTTAAAAACCCGCAAGACACTGTGTTCAGCATTGATTATGTGTTACTTTGCATATGCATGCTCTTCCTGGTATTCAGCTACTCTCAAAAATTAAAAAAAACACGTTTTCAAACCATGCAGAGCAAAATTGTCCGTTTTATTTTGGGGGTGTGGGACCGCGTACCCATATTGGTCAAAAAGAGTTGGACATGGTAGGGATGTTATCGAACCGGGATAGGAATGTGCAACTTAAACTTAACCATGTTTTTTTTTAATTTGTCATGATTTGTCTTCTGATTATATGAAATTGTATTTTACTAGAGTGTCATCTTTGCATAAATATAGTACCAGGGGTAGTCCATTCGACTTTGTTGTTCCTTCTTCAAAGGGTCAAGCTAGATTTACTTTTTATAGTACTGCTATTCATCACTGGTTGCCGAGCGAGATCAAGAACACCAACAATTTTAGTTTATTCAAACAATTAGTTAAAAGACACTTGGCGAGTTATGATTCAATTGATTTTTGAGCTGGTCTCACTTTGTGCTCGTGCCCTGTTTTTATTTGTTTTGTCCATGTTTTTCGTTTGACGTTTTGTGCTTCTTTCATGCGTTTCATTTTTTCTTCTGCCTTTATATGCTTCTTAAGGACCTCAATTGTGTTCAAAGCTTTTTGGGTACTTTTGCTCATATTTTAATTATGTACGTCTATATGTTTTTCAAATTGCTTGTTCCAATTTAATTATGCGCAATATTATACATGTTTGTATTTTAGTTGTTTCTCTATATGATGTTTGAGTACCTATTAAAATAAAATAAAATAAATTCAAATTCGATTACTTTTCGAAAGGTCACAGGTTTGAGTCCCGCACCGGCTCATGTCCTTGATTTTTAAGTTGGGATATGAGACGAGGCTTGCTATGTTTACATCTTTTATGAGTACATCTTATCGATGTCGATGGTAAGACAGATTTAGCGTACATTTCAAGGCTAGTGGCGTTCTCTGTTATGATGCTCCTAACATTGATTTAAATTCGCTTACTAGCGAAGTAAGTAGGAATTGTTCAATGACTTTACAATTGATGTATATTTTTGTGTAACGATTATTTGAAATCTTCGGCTTCACTTGGGCACGGGGTACAATCTGTTTCATCATATATGTATGGTGAGCAACTGCTTAAACAAGTCGTCCTAAACAATTACACTTTTAACCTATTGATTAATCATCTCCCGTTGCAATGTCTCATTTATGTTTATATATATATATCACTTGCCTTCTTAAGCAGAACATGTTTAATGAATAGTAACGAATTTAAGTGCGCGATCTTTATTTCAATTTAGCTCACATTTTGGGCTCATTTTGTCACTTCCCTTTAAAATATACACCATAACGTTGTTGATTGTGTCTGACAGACAAATGTATACATATGCAGACGACAGACAGCGCTACAGTGCCACCACGATTTAGTTGGAGCAAAAGTTAAGTAGCTTCCGATCGGCAATTTGAGTGGAACACGCCTGGTCTAAACTCGTGGCGCAAATTATTTTCGAGCTGACCCCGTGGTGGGATCAAGTAAGTGCCTGACTTTCACGCGGGTGATTAAAGAGTGATCTTTTCTAGTGTTCACTAAACCTTTCCTCAAACTATGAAACACTACAGTACCAGATGCTGGTAATCTCGCGGCGCGATCATGTTGGCTATCAAGCTGTGAAGACAATCTTAAGATGTTCGAGCTGACCCCATGGCGCGATAAGGTAGGATCTACACACGGGCGACCATGATATAATTCCGGGATATGATCCCCGGCGCCGACATTTTGACCCGTTTTCTCCTCTGGAAAGTTAGGGTGAAGTGCGCAAATTCCTTCAGGTCATAAACAATCCATAATTTTCATTATAATTACTCTAAGCCATGCCATTAACCTTGTTATTGTCAAGCTTTGATCAGTACGAATTTCAACACTTCAAAGCTATTCCCTTTCTCTGTGTACCGCTATAATGTTATTAAAGTTTCATGGGTCCTCAGGCAGCAGTGCTTCATTGATGATTGTACATACAAAAGATTGACTTACCACACAGCTTGTATTAGTGATTTTGGCGAATGATGCACGACTACAGGAAGTAAACAAACAAACAAACAAACCCCTTGGCATGAAACAATAGGTGGCAAACGCAACAATTAGGCCAAACGGGGAGATTCTATGGCATATTAAGTGTCAAACATGGAACGATGACAGTCTAGAATTGGAAGAGGTTATTTTGGAGTATTTATGGCATGTTCCAATGTAGTAATGTAGTGAGTAATATTTTGCTATTGGACTTAGTGTGTGCTATGCAGCATCGATGTGTGCGTAATGAATCACAGCTTATCACCCATCCATGCCTGACTGCTTTTGTTTTGTACCATACAAATCATGCTTTTAAAATCGGTGATCAGTTGTTTCGGTTATCGAAAGCTTCCTTGCCCCAATGGTATTTGGGGAGCTGGATTAAAAAATGGTGGATGTTGTTCATGTGTGTTTATGTCGCAACCTGGTGCTGATTTAGTGGTGAGTGGTGGCGCGCCTAACAAGCGACCTCCTCATCAAAAGAGCTGCTGCCTATAGACGTTGCATTGTTTAAGTATGATTCACCAGCAGCAAAATTGATTACAGCGCTTTGAGCCCTTTGGAAAAGGCGCTATATAAATACTGAGTGTTATTATTATTATTATTATTATTATTATTATTATTATTATTATTATTATTATTATTACTATTATTATTATTATTAGTGTTATCTCACTAACAGGTACCTTAGGGGGAAAGAGGTTTTTGTTATTCACTCATTATTACGTCAGGGCGAAAATAATGTTTCCCCTAAACGTAATTTCTTTCATAAACAATAATGCGCTTTATTCCGTTATAAATAACAAAGGAAATTACTATTCATGAGCTAATTAAGTATGCAAATTTATTAACAAAATTTGCATAATTTGTACGACGGGCTGTCTCTAACAGTGACTAAAGACAGCCCGTCGTACAAATTATGCAAATTGTGTGAATATTTGAATAAATTAGCATAATTAATTAATTTATGTAAATGAATGTTAATGTTAGTTAATCTCATGTACTTTTTCCCCTTAAGGTTATCATTATCATCATTATTATTATTATACTAACAGGTACATTAGGGGGAACGAGTTTTTTGTTATTCATTCATTATTACGTTAGGGCGAAAATAATGTTTCCCCTAAACGTAATTTCTTTCATAAACAATAATGCGCTTTATTCCGTTATAAATAACAAAGTAAATTACTATTCATGAGCTAATTAATTATGCAAATTTATTCAAATATTCGATAAATTTGCATAATTTGTACGACGGGCTGTCTCTAACAGTGACTATATACAGCCCGTCGTACAAATTATGCAAATTTTGTGAATATTTGAATAAATAAGCATAATTAATTAATTTATGTAAATGAATGTTATTGTTAGTTAATCTCATGTACTTATTCCCCTTAAGGTTAGTGTTATCATCATTATTATTATTATTATTATTTTTTTTATTATTAGTGTTCGTGATATATTTGTATTATGTTTAACCAGTAGAAAGGTTATGTGTCCGTCTTTCCAAATGATATAACATTTGAAGTAATCACTTTTTTCAGTTTTGCTTGAGAATGTCGGAGGGTCTCACTCAGAATGAGCAGTGTGCTAAATTTACCACTATTTATACGTTCGAAAGAACAACTCTGTTCAACGAAGTTTTACGTTGCTAAATTAAGTGTTGGGTATATTGACTTATGAGCACAACATAGTGATGATTCGGTACATTCAAATAGAGTCATATTCTCCTGCAAATCCGGCTAGACATTTAGTATCAATGGGAATATGAACACATCGACTTTCTATGCGCAAAATACTATGAACATATTATAACGAAAAATACGAAATATAGGTATTTGAAACCGAAATCCGAACCTTTTTTGAAGGAATTATGACTTTTGTCTTCACATTTCTTATTATATTTATTTTTCCTACATTATTTGAATACCATGTACATGCTATATCAACGCATGTATTTTATCAACACTCATCTCGGGCATGGTAATATACTAAAACGAGTGTAATCATGATGTAAGACACGAACACGTTTTACTTCGCTAAATGGTTGCCGACTCATAGTAATCACTCAGAATAAGTCATCCAATTAAATCCGAGCATTCATGCACATGCGTTATACGGTCTGGGTATACAGTACTTATTTATTGCGACTATAATTGTTGAGAAACTGCACATTCTCTACTTTCGAATTTGCTGTGCACACACCTCTACGCCGCACGTCCTCGCTTTAACCATCAATGCTTTAACCACGGATTTTCTACTACACAAATCATGGAGGTGAACGAAGTTAACGCTACAGCTGCAGGTGATATTTTTACAACCCTCTCACAACCAGAGGATTCAAGCGAAAGTTGCTCAAGCCCTTATATCATTAGTGTAGATGAAGCAGAACTGTATCAATACTCTGAGGTACAAGTTTACGTTGTAACGATAGTTTTACCACTGATATTATTTGTTGGTGTTCTTGGTAACAGTTTGTTTGTGTATGTTGCCGTACGGATACCTCACATGCGGACAATTACCAACAGGTATTTAGTGAACTTGTCAATAGCCGATATAGTGTTTCTTATGTCCGCGGTTTGTAAACAGATGTGGAAGTATGCACATTCTCCAATAAAAGACGACGACTCCCCATTAGGGAGATTTGGATGTCTATGGACCTATTTCCTGTCGGACGTTGCTTATTTTGCTTCTCTTATATTTGTTACACTGGTATCAGCAGACAGATTTGTCGCGGTATGTCGTCCGCAAGACCGCCACAGTTTTATAAAAGGGAAATCAACAGAGATTATCGGACTGTGTTGGTTGGTGTCTGTAATTCTGGCCGCAATACTTACACCCGGGAACGCCGATCAAATTGTCTACTGTTTTTCATGGCCTATGATAGAGACTTACAAACTATGGCCTGAGGTAATACGATTCTGTTCACCTTTACAACACTTCACTTGGATCACAAGTTTTTCGAATGGACTACAGACGATACCATTCTTTATTACGTTTGTACTTAATGTTGTGTTATATGTGTCCATCATAAAAGGATTGAACCAATGCATCCGTCGTATGAGTTTGCATGCGAAACCAAATTGCTAAAATGCTAGTCGTCAATGGAGTAGTTTTCTTTATTCTCCTTGTCCCATTTGAGCTTTTCTCGTGCTTCGGAATGATCGCTACCTATCGTATTAAGAACGATGTACCTGCCTACCTAATAACAAATGAAAATACGAGGCTATATATATTGATTCTGTGTCAACTGTCATCATATATCAATTCGGCGGTAAATCCATTAATTTATACAGTGATGTGCCGTCGATACCGGCAAGCATTTCGGGAAGCCTTACTACCCGCAGTGTGTGCGAGTAGACCGTATAGAAAAGGAGGTGGTTGTGAATCATGCGGTACGGCGAAACAGATTCCTTTAGAATGCACAAGCCCGGAAATTAGAGACACTAATGTGTAGATGTCTCAACAACCCACACTCCTAACTCCCAACACAACAAGCAATATGTCGGGCACATTTGCAAGTTTAGCATCATTTCGTTGAGATTCTTCGGAATCCTAATCGCAATACTATCACTCGACACATAACTTACGGTACTATTGTTAATCTTGTACTAAGGCGACGAAAAAAACCCACCTGTTTTACGGGCCCGACCGACCAACTTTTTGCGTTTTTCAAGAATTCTTTTTAGAAAGATCCCTTTTATAATTTTTTTTCTGAAATCATGTAAAATCAGCCGTTTATTGTCCGAAAATCTGTCGACCTTTTTTTTTCACCAATTTTTACCAACAATTTGGCCGAAAATCTATCGAAAATAATTGTTCACATATTTGTAACAAAATTCCCGATTTTTGCAGATTTTGGTGAGATTTTAGGTTTTTTTAAAAAGAAGAAGAAAAAAAAAGAAGAAAAAAATGAAAAATATAATAAACAAAAAACCCAACCGACCGACCCTACTTGACAAATCCATCCGCCCGTAAAACAGGGTGTTTTTTTTCGTCGCCAAATATACCATATTTATTCTATACATTCGTTTTCATAGAGGAGTGAAAGTATCGAGAGAAATTCTGATTTCGGAAGTAATTGCACATCGTTGGCTACTATTCATCAAGCTCCTTATTGTTTAAATATTGATGATTTAAACTTATTATGCAATGATGTTTCGTTAAGGAGAAGTACTTCTACCATTAGAAAAAGTATGAAATGTTCCAGTCGAACTATCAACAGCAAGAGTGTTGCATATTGATTACTGTAGTAGAATATGTTTCAGTATCTAACTAGCCATTGACATATGGTATTTAACCTGTTGAATTTATAATTATATACCTGCTGATATCCTCGTTAGTTTAGGTCCAATATGACGTTTTTATTGTCTTCCATAGACCATGTCTCACCTGGGTATTAATATTGCGATAAACCACGATACGAGTATTAATGATGCTTATTATTTATGCATCACAAATAGTGAAAGTCACCCAACGCTTGAAAATAGAAAGCATATCCTCGCCTTACATTAAAGCAAATCGGATTATCCAGTCATCAATAGATATGTGAACTCATGTGTTTTCTAGTCTACGTTCACAAATAGAAATATTTGAATATGTTGTTCCAACTGTAATAATCATAATAGGGAGCTTTCGATTTGGACGACGGACGCTTCTACGACTAGATGACACCTCTAGTCATGTGCGCATGCGTCGCCTTAGCAATCCGTCGGTCGTCCAATTTCTAGGACCATTGATCTGCAAATCGAAAGCTTAAGCTTTCGATTTGCGCGACGGACGCTTGTACGACGGTAAAACACAACACTTTACCGTCGTCCCCACGTCGGTTGTTATTCCCTTTACGCGTTGTAGCATTTAGAGGACCAACGGATGACAAAATTGACGCATTCGCACATGTTTCAAAGTGTCATTCAACCGTCCTAGATCCGTCGTGCAAATCGAAAGCTCCATATAATCAGCCGAAGACAGGACGAGCGACTGATTGCTAGGTCGACGCATGCGCACAAATCGAAAGCTCCCTACTGAGAAGGGAGTAGAACCTCAAAACCCTGATCGAGGTATGGTGAACTCTTCACGCCCCACTGGACATTCCTATATTTCATAGGTTTTACCCATTGGGTATTACCGGAGTATAATGGATAGTACACATATTTTCTGCGAAATTGTTCGTTAAGAAAAAAAATCTTATATAATCTTATGTACATTATTCTAAAGTCACTGACGTATGAACTTAAAGATGAAGATTCAGTATTAACGCACCGCTGATACATGCATCTATTATAGGAATACGCAAATGACGTCACGACGCACTTCAGATAAATTTAATTGGCTTTTTTCGTCGCAATTTGCCATAACACTTTGTCCAGCCTCCGCTTATCAGATTTTCCGGAGCTGAAATTGGTCAATGCAGCCCATACACATACCTATTACATTATCATGCGTGTTCAAAACCCACTTCTTAATTCTGCGAAAATGAATGTGGAACTTTGTCTCATTCTTAATACTTTTCACGCGGCTATTGAGTTTTACCATATTATACAAAACAAAGATTTTTCAGAAACCTTTCCCAAATTTGAAAGTTTATCTCAAGGATTACAAAACCAGTACTAGGCATGTTTGTACTTATCTTGATGCTTTTTTCATGCTGATTACAAATATGGTAATGACATTCAACAGTTTTGACATTTTTGAAACATTTTGTGACATTTTGGAATGTTATCTGCAGACGTCTGCCGCGTTAACCGATATTCGTGAGCAATATCTCAAAGTAAAGAGGAGAAACTAATCCATTTTGTAATCCAATATGTTTAACTTGGACATTTACTGTTAGAGTTATGAACGTATTTATTACCTGGTAAGATATTTTCTGATGCCTGTTTACTCGTGGTTTGATTTCATGGCTAAAATAGGCGTATGGGATCGAAGCAGCAAGTTTAACTTTCCACGCGGCTATTAGTTTGACCATAATCCATAACAGACTTTTTAGAAACCTCTCCTAACTTTCAAAGTTTATTTCAAGGATTACTGAACCAATACTAGGCATGTTTGTACTTATTTTTATTGCATTTCTCATGGTGATTCCAAATATGGTGATGCAATTCAATAATTTTGACGTTTGTTAATCATTTTGTGAAATTTTGGAACTGTCGTCTAACGTGAAAAGTGTTAACCAACGCGACGCGATGTACCATTTGAGTGGATTTGACTGAATTGCCTAAATCAGGTTAAATATGTGGGTTTCCAAGCTACACTAAGCATACCTAGCGAAAATGACATTTTCATTTTAATACATTGCAAATTAAACTGAGTGATTTCTATTTCTTAGAGATCATATTTATATTCATCTTAGGGACGCACCATTAGATACTCAGGGGGGGGGGGGGGGGGGGGGACATGGAAGTTTAAAAAAACAAAAAAACTTTGCCCACTATCCAGGAAAAAAAACAACTTTGCCCACCAACCAGGAAAAAAAAAAAAAATGACCCACTGCTGAGTAAAAAAAAGAAAAGATGACTCGCCCAAAAGGCCCAACTCAATGTAAAGAAAACCATTAAAACCAAAAAAAAAAAATTGCCGGCTTTGCTAAAAAAAAAAAAAAACTTCTTCGGCGGCAAAAAAAAAAAAAATCCGCCTACTTCGGTGGCGAAAAAAAATAAATCCGCCCGACCCCAACTTCCATGCCCCCCACCCCCTGAAAATCAAATGGTGCGTCCCTTATTACTTCATAATGTTATTCATGTGTAATATATGACATTGCAAGCCCATCCCATGCGATGTATTTTGTAGTCGCGAGAAAGCAACCATCCATCCATTATCATATCCCTCGGCGGGGAGTTCACACAGCAGGTTCAGCAGGTAGTTTCCCCTTTCGCCTGATCGCTCGGAAGGTAATGTAGACTAAACGACTTTCACTCTAAACTGTTTATTCATATGGACCAAGGATAAGTGTGTTATATAATAAACCTGCCCAGTGGGCAGAAAATACCAGACATAAATACTCCGTTCCTGATTTCGATGGCGTATACAAATGGATTTATATCGCACTTTCCACATGTAGCGAAGCAGCAGAAGATATGGTATAGTGCTACTTGACTTGGGCAGACCGGAAGGCGGACACTATAATAATGATATATGATCGTCGGAGAACGGTAATACCCGAGTTCAAGCGCATATTGATATCTTTTCGAATCGGCTAATAGGGGCCCTATTGAGACGACAACATTGAGATTAATTCATGGCTGAGTATTATGAACATGCGATAAACAAGACCGGATAAACCTCGAGTATATGATATCAAAATAGTAAAATACATTTTGATTATGTTTAGTACTGTTTGGAATGGTCAGTGTATAATCGTCGGGAACAACAAAAAGTGGCACAACTTTCAAATAACAATTTTAAATGATTACAGGCCAATTTAGAATAATGTTATAATTCCTTTCTAGACAGATTGAATTAATGCTAACCGGTCTATCATTAACATACACGTACCATGTCTGATGTTTGACTCAGTAAAATATTATAAACTTTATACTCCATGGCGCATGGTTTTAGCCACATACTTATCGGCGGAGAAATATACTTTGACGTGTAAACGATGTTGATTTAAGAAGGCATTATAGACTAAATATAAGTTAAGAATTGAACGGGTTCGCCGTCGGACAAGTTTCAATCTGTCAAGCTTTCGTCAGGATTAGGTCTAACTTCTTCAGGACCAACATAGAGATTGCCACTTCTCTATTGCTATCATCATTTGGGCTTCCCCTTGCCCGATGATTTGAAAGGAGGTGCCCTTTCCTACTTGTAAAAGATTGGTGGCTCTAAGAAGAGCCGTTCAGATTGATTACCGCTTTCCACTGAACAGAGATGGTGGCTCTGAAAAGAGATCTACATGTAGTTTGCCACTGGCCTGCTATACATTTGGCTCTAATAGAACCTCCAAAGGACTACCCCTTGACCAATGGAAATAACGTAATACTGGCCCTTGTCTACTACATACAACCAAAGTATAATGTATCTGTATAGACTGTTGACGTTTTGTCATCCTGCGCTGTTAGTTCAAACTAATACAGTTGTTATTTCGCTGGGAAAGAAATGCATAAACCAATGCATCTAAACGATAAAGGCTTAGCTTAGTTAATGTTTGAAATTCAGGGGATAGTGCGTTAAGGGCAGTGTCAACCCGGCACTTGTTTCAAAAATTGAATTTCATATTTCTCTATTATTTTATACTTTTATATGTATTCTATCGCAGCGATGGAAATACCCACATGACTTTCCACCCGGGGTAGACAGTCCCGGGGTAGACCAACCGTAAGTCGACCAACCCTAAGTCGACCAACCCTGGGTGGACTACAATAGCGCCCTCACGGAATAAACCATAATACTGTTTAAAAAACACCTTGGAAACTATATTCATTCTAAATTATATGTTAAAAAACTCAGGGGGTTGGCGGTCGGGGAGGTAAAAACAAGGACGGAACAGTCCACCCAGGGACTAACCCTAACCCTAACCCTAACCCTAACCCTAACCCTAACCCTAACCCTAACCCTAACCCTAACCCTAACCCTAACCCTAACCCTAACCCTAACCCTAACCCTAACCCTAACCCTAACCCTAACCCTAACCCTAGTCCACCCAGGGTTGGTCGACTTAGGGTTGGTCGACTTAGGGTTGGTAGACTTAGGGCTGGTCTACCCAAGGTGGAAAGTCATGTGGGTATTTCCATTGCTGCGTATTTTATCACAATTGCCGATGACACTTTGATCACTGGGCAAGGAGACACGTTTGAAAATACATGTCGCGATCATGACAAGAATCTAGATGCATTCTTTAAAAGGTGTCGCAGCAATAATATAAGGATAAACAAAGCAAAGTATGAATTCAAAGCCCAAGAAATGACATTTGTGGGTCATATTCTCACCAAGGATGGCTTAAAAGCTGATCCAGACAAGATAAAGGCTATCACTGAAATGCCCAAACCTACAGATGTACCCGGAGTACAGCCCTCGATGGGAATGGACAAGTACCTCTCTAAATGTGTTCCATCGCTGAGCGACATAAGTGAACCCATCAGACGTTTTACCCACAAGGACACTGAGTGGAACTGGACAAGTGACTGTAATGAAGCCCTAGCTGAAATCAAGCGACGTCTGACCAAAGACCCAATCCTTCAATACTTTAACCCGGAAGTCCAGGTTTAAGGTCAAGGAGATGCTTCCGAGTATGGACTTGGTTTTGTCATGATACAAGACGGTAAACTAGTCACTCAAGCCGTGCATTGACACCAGCTGAGACTCGTTACGCTCAGATCGAAAAGGAACTTTTGGCCCAATTGTTTGGCCTTGAGCGTAATCATTACTATCTGTACGGAAGCAAAATAATATAGTGGACTGACCATAAGCCCTTGGCCTCGATCTCGCAGAAACCTCTCTCTAATGCTCCCAAAAGACTGCAACGTCTTTTTCTGAGACTCAGTCAGTACACAACGTCGAGATAAGATACATGTCTGGCAAGGAAATGTATGTAGCTGATACATTATCTCGAGCCTTTCTCCCAGACAGCTCAAGATCTGCAATCGAGGATGAAGTGGAACGCATTCATTTTGCAAACGATGAACTCGTGATCCCAGAAGAACAGATCATAGGGATCAAAGGAGACCGCTGTGTTACACCACTAATAATAACGTGCAGAGCATCAATCCGAACCAAACTCCACCAAGCGCACGCCGGAATTGAAGCTACACTTCGGAGAGCCCGCGAATGCGTATATTGGCCAGGGTTGAACAATGAAATCAAGGACTTCCTGTCCAAATGTGATATTTGCGATGCATACAGATCACAGCAATCAAAAGAACCACTGATCTCACACGAGATACCGGATGCACCATGGCAAAATATAGTAGACTTTTTGACCATTGATGGCACAGATTATACGTGTACTGTTGATTACTACTCTGATTACTTTGAACTGGACAAAATGCGCGCCCATGAAGCCTTGGCAACAATAAAGGTTCTTAAAAGACATTTCGCTACTCACGGCATTCCAGTTATCCTACAGAGTGATTGTGAACCACCGTACAGCTCGCAGGAAATGGCCCAATTTGCAGCAGACTACGAGTTTAAACACAAATTCAGCTCGCCGGAATATCCGCAGAGTAATGGCAAGGTGGAGAGCGCGGTAAAGTTAGCGAAACGGCTAGTGAAAAAGACCAAGAGAGCACAAGGTGATCTTGCTCTGTCTTTAATGAACTGGAGAAATACGCCTACTGAGGGCATGATAGCTTTCCAGCGCAACGTCTCTTTGATCGTCGCACTAGAACCTTACACCCAACCAAACAATCTCTGCTGAAACCCAAGCTTCCATCCCAAGTGAAACAAAAGAAGGAGAGAAAGCAGAGAAAGCAGAAGCAATACGTTGACAAAGGCTCCAAAGAGCTTAGGCCGCTTAAACCAGGAGAAACGGTGCGAATGAAACTACGAGACACAGAGAGAGGAAAGTCTTGGAGAAAAGCGCAAGTAATTAAACAAGTCGGTATTCGCTCATACAAAATCCAGACAGAGAACGGAAGAGAATACATCAGGAACCGAAAGCACCTGAGAACATGGACTTGTCAGTGCGAATTCATTAATGCAAAATGGAACATGTGGTGGTGGTCTGTAGGCCCTTTCTTCATATACAGATATCAAAGTGTTCATACAAAATGGAAGTCTACCGTAGGCAGTAGCTTTCATGTACCAGTATCGCAATGAAGGTACATTCCTTCCGCATGATATATTCTCCCGAGATATGTTTCTACTCGTCATACCTCAATAGATATAATTATAATAAAGTTAGACACTATCTTGCGGTAATAAAACTATGACATTGGTATGATGGAATATTGTAGAAATGAAGCGTAACCCATCGATATCACCATCAGGTGTTACCGGGATCTCATCAATATCATTGCTATTTGGCTTTCAGATATTTTTGATTGAAATAATATGAGGGTAGAGTATTGATATCATCAAACCCTTGGGCAGTTTCTTCTTCAGATAGAATACATGATATCGAAATAAGTACCATTTCCCTTTATTTCAATCAAATTTAACATGTCCCACGTTTCTTCTCACATAGATCAATTTCAGCGAGCAAGTGTGCTGTATGTTTGAAATGTGCCATAAATAAACGCGTCAAACTTTAAAACAAAGCTAAATTATCAACAATGAATATAGCTAAAGTAAAGTATCTTTCTTACATCAAATAACCATATCAAGGGAACACTCTACTATATAAATCAACGCGCAATTTGTGTAATCCTGTATAGTTACGGTCAAGCACACTAAGCGTTAAAATGTGAAGCACTTGTCTATATGGTGAGCAGGCATGCCAGTCAGCGTGAAAAAACGAGGCGCTGCTTGCTGTTCCATAGCACATGGTCATAAGTGACAAATATGCCAAAAAAGTGAAAAAATGGTGGTCTTGTGTAGTTGGGAAGATGTTGGGAAGATGTTGGGTCGCGAGCTGTCTTCTATGTGACTGAACCTTAAAGGCCCTGTCACACCATAGCGTATGGCCTGAACGTGGCCTGAACGTATGCCGACGTATTCAAAAAAATAGCTCAAAAATTGTCAGAGTCCAAGAACGTCCAAGAACGTCCAACTTCCCAACGAATTGCGTAGGAAAAGTCGACATCGGCGATGGAATGGACGTATCCATAGCGTATCCATAGCGTATTAAGTATACATAGCGTATGACTAACGTATTGATAGCGTATCACTAACTTATAACAAACTTATGACAGCGTATCACAGCGTATGCGATCGGCAAGCGTATACCAACGTATGCTTAACGTATTCGAAGCGTATGTCTGCCGTGTTCGACGTATCCTCAGCGTATCCTCGGCGTACAACGAACACGTGACTTATGCCGCTGCAGAAATTGAGCTTCGGACACGGCGGGACAAGTGTTGCCAGTTCAAGTAAACGCAGCCTAGATGATAACTATTAAAATATCTAGAAGGGTAAATCTATAGGTCCAACCTATAACTTACAACGAGTAACGTACCTCTAACGTATGTCAGCGTATGTCAACGTATGTCTAACGTATGTCAGCGTTTGTAAACGTATGTCTAACGTACCACGAACCCATCGGGAACTTATGCAGAAAACGTAAGTTAAGCACACGTTGAGTACGTCGAGAAATTTCGAACATGCTGAATAATTTTTCGCGGGCTCGACGTGTTCAAAATTTTCACAACGTATCACAGCGTGCTCTTAACATAAACGACGCATGCCCAACTTACCCCTAACTTGTATCAGCGTACACCAACGTACGCCAACGTTTTTTTTCGATATTTCGCATACGTTGTCATACGTTCAGGCGATACGCCATGGTGTGACAGGGCTACCGTACAGCTAGCGTATGTACCGTACAGCTAGCGAGCATTCGGCGTTTGGGGAACTTATGGAGGGTTTGAATATATAAATGGGTCCCTTGAGTATCTCATCCTCACTTCTTCATGGTCTGTCGTGCTGAACACATCAACCCATCATCATATGCTACGAATACGCTACACTACGTTAAGTATACGTTAGTCATACGCTCGCATACACTGTGATACGCTGCCATAAGTATGTTATAAGTTAGTGATACGCTATCAATACGTTAGTCATACGCTATGTATACGTTCAATACGCTATGGATATGCTATGGATACGTGACAGGGCCTTACATGATCGCCCGGCATAAGGTAAATACGTGAGAATACGTCGAAACTCGTTGGAAATACGTCAGGCATACGTTAGACATACGGCACATATCACTACGTTGGCTGTACGTTTCCCCGTCAGCCTACGTTCATCAACGTATACCAACTTACGAGTAACGTACGAGTAACGTACCACTAACGTATGTCAGCGTATGTCAACATATACTTAACGTACCACAAACTTACCGGGAACTTATGCAGAACGTATTAAGCACACGTTGAGTACGTCGAGAAATTTTGAGCATGCTCAATATTTTTTCGCGGGCTCGACGTGTTCGTATCACAGCGTGCTCTTAACGTAAACGACGTATCCCCTAACTTATATCAGCGTACACCAATGTACACTAACGTATTTTTCGATATTTCGCATACGTTGGCATACGTTGAGGCGATACGTTATGGTGTGACAGGGCCTTTAGCGATGTGATACCGTTGCGCTACCGTACTAGTACCGATCCCCGAAAATCGCCAAATGTGTGCATCGGTATAGCTACGGCGAGCCAAATCGGCTAGGTGTGACAGCGCCTTTATCTATTTTACAATGCCAATTGTAATTTTAATTATAATAAAAAATATGTTGTCGAATCAGACTAAAAATACTTTTCTGATAAATATTGTCAAAGGTAGGCATACTCACTATTAACTCTTTAGGGACGCACCATTTTATTTTCAGGAGGGGGCATGGAAGTTGGGGTCGGGCGGAATTTTTTTTTTTTTGCCACCGAAGTAGGCGGATTTTTTTTTTTTTGCCGCCGAAGGCGGCAAGTATTTTTTTAATTTTAGCAAAGCCGGCAAAGTTTTTTTTTTAGGTTTTAATGGTTTTCTTAACATTGAGTTGGGCCTTTTGGGTGAGTCATCTTCTTTTTTTTTTTACTCAGCAGTGGGTCATTTTTTTTTTCTTCTTCCTGGTTGGTGGGCAAAGTTTTTTTTTCTCCTGGATAGTGGGCAAAGTTTTTAAAAAAAAAACACTTCCATGCTCCCCCTGAGTATCTAATGGTGCGTCCCTTACACAACTAGGGGAGGATGGGGCAACTGGACCGGTTAAGCATATTTCATGATATAAAAGCTTAAAGCTCGTGTAAATATTTATGGAATTGCTATGAAAATATCACCCATGTAACTGTTTACATACAGTTAAGCCCACAATTATTCATACCCCTTGGAAAATATGAGTTGTTTGCGTTTTTCTCATATCTATACCAGCTGGAGTGGTGGAACTTTTGCTTTACACTGAAGACAATTAGTTTGCAAGTACAAATCAATATATTTGGGATCAACATTTTTTGCATAACAATAGAATTGAACAAGAAGTATGTTTTTATGCCTGTCCAAAATTATTCATACCCCATACCAAGTCTAAGGATTGAGGCCACTTTTTGTGATAATACACATGTTTTTGACATTCCAAACATTCTTTATATTGTGTGATAGGCTTTTATATTGTTATGTAATTATTCCATGATGTGTGCATACAATGTGGATGCATTACAAATGTGTCCTATTGAATGTACAGTGAGGGATATTATAGGACAACACTCTAGCTCTTTGACAGCATGGCGAAGAAGATCAAATAATTGTTGTGTGCATTGTGCATAATGCTCACAAAGAGGGGAAATGCTACAGAGCTATTTCAAAACAATTCCAAGTGCAAGAATCCACCACACAAAGCATAATTAGGAAGAACAAGACGTTCAACTCACTTAAAAACATTAAAGGATGCAGTCGGAAGCCAGCGGTGTCCTCTTGTTTGGCAAGAAAAGTATTGCGAAAGGCCAACAACAATCCACAGATCACCATCAATGCTGCCCTGAACAACCCTGTCAATTATTGGACCAAGATATCATGGCAGACACTCCAGCATACATGGCACATGAGAGGTCTCCATGGAGGCCGACCAAGAAAGACTCTACTCCTTAAAAGAGACACAGAGAAACTTGTCTTGTATCTTAAGCAACCCCAACACTGAAGACCAAAAACTTGGATCTTTGTCCAGAAGTGCTCTTGCAAATGCTAGATGAGTTTCTCATTGTCTCTTTTCAGGAGTAGAGTCTTTCTTGGTTGGAGTCTATGGAGAACTCTTGTGTACTATGTCTGGTGGAGTGTCTGCCTTAATATATTGGTCCAGACTCACCAAGGTTATTCAGGAGAGCATTGACGGTGATATGTGGGTTGTTGTTGGCCTTTCACCATACTTTTCTTGTCAAACAAGGGGACACTGTTGGCTTCCGACCGTGTTTTTCAGGGTTTTAACTGATTTGAACTGATTTGAACTGTCTTGTTCTTCCTAATTATGCTTTTTATGGTAGAATTTGGCACTTGAAATTGCTTCGAAATAGCTTTGTAGCCTCTCCCCTCTTTGTGAGCATTCACAATGCACAAACAAGGTCTTCACTGAGTTATTTGATCCCCTTCGCCATGCTGCCAAGGAGCTAGAGTGTTGTCCTATAATATCCCTCACTGTACATTCAATAAGACACATTTGTAATGCATCCACATTGTATGGAATAATTGCATAACAATATAAAAGCCTATCACACAATATAAAGAATGTTTGGAATGTCAAAAACATGTGTATTATCACAAAAAGTGGCCTCAATCCTGAGACTTGGTATGGGGTATGAATAATTTTGGACAGGCACAAAAACACAATTCTTGTTCAATTCTATTGTTATGCAAAAATGTTGAGCCCAAATATATTGATTTGTACTTGCAAACTAATTGTCTTTAGTGTAAAGCAAAAGTTCCACCACTCCAGCTGGTATAGATATGAGAAAAACGCAAAAAACACATATTTTTCAAGGGGTATGAATAATTGTGGGCTTAACTGTATAACATATAATCAATGTTAAAAAATATCCAAACAAAAGGCCAATTACCACTAACTAAAAACTTTACTTGGCACGGTCCAGTTACCCCATCGTTGGGGCAACTGGTCCTATATGTTCCAACGGTTAGAATACACAGAAATCATTGATTGAAAACACGGTAACTAATCATATTTTCTTTACAAACTCATTTCCATATTATTTAACGTGTAAACATGATACAGGTCTCATGAAATCCATGTTTTATACAGTTTTCGTGGTTAACGTGTAAAAAGCAGTAATACTAATGGTGTACAAAGCAAGCGCAATTTTCGACTGCACGTTTATTATAGATAAAACGGTATCAACCTAGTTAAATGGTTACATGGTTGTGATATTCAGACGCCCCATACATTTGTCTATATATACCCCTTTCTTTAATGATTTTATTTACTTCATATAATCATCATTTAGTACTTATAATAAACCATCTTGATATTTAGCCAGCTTTTCATGTTACAGGGGAAGTTAGTCAATATGACAATGATGACCCAACGGTTGATATACACAAAAAGCAGTAGATAAAATACATAAATCATGATATTTCGTCATAGCAAATATCTTTACAGACACCATTCAAAATATAATAAAGATGTAATTCATAATACCGAGGTTTTAAACCATTCTAAAGCAATTTCATGTCATATTGTAATCCTTCAATATCAGAAATAGTGGTATTAGACCCGAAATGCCCCAAAATGTCTAAGAACTTGAAAGAATGTGAATTACTTCATATTCTATTCACATTTCAATACCGAGTCATGTTTTATTGACACTAACAACTCATTTTCAAAATGAATTTTACAATTTTGATTAAGTTTTTGCAGGCGGTCCAGTTGCCCCACACCCCTTCGGACCACTTACCCCAACAAATGACGTAGCACTTTGTCGAGATGAAACGTTATTAAAATACGCCTGTGACGTAATACATTTTACGCCAAAATGTTTTAAAACATACCACCATTTGTCATAATAATCAATAACTCCAATACATTTCAGAAAAAAAGGCAAAACTGCATTTTTGTTTTTAGCCATTACACAGATTTCTGTAGCCAGTGAGTATCTTTGAATTCGCAAATATTACGGCGTTCGGGTCCTACAAGTAGACGAGTGTCTTTAGATAAGTAAGAAATGGTGTACTTTGTTATTTGCAAATTCATGAACTAATAACTCTACCAAATGAATACCCGTGATAATGATTTAAGTTGAAGCATTCTTTAAATGATAATATTGATCGGAAATCCAAACCACCAATGTCCCAAATTAGCAATATGCGCCATTTTACGGTCATTTCAACCACAACCTATGGTTTTAATCATATTTCGGAAAGTCCCTAAGCACACTACAATATAGCACCCATCAAATGCAATATGCACCTAGTATCTTAAGACGACTGTACTGCATGTATATATTTACTGTTGCATATCTGTCAATCATATAAAGTACATTAAACATGATCTAAACCCATCTTCATATATCGCCCATACTATCTGTGAATTTTCAATCAGTCACTCAAGGAGTTAGCTTCAAAGATATGGAGAAAAATCACATGTGTAAATACCCTAAAGTTTCAAATGTTTTGGATTGTAGAAGGTAAAGATATATGTCAAGTATCAACAAAAGTCGTATTGTTCAAAAGAAAGCAGTATGCCCATACAATTACAAAATCCTTCATTTCGGACCACTTGCCCCACGGTCCAGTTGCCCCATATTCCCCTATATAATTATTTAGCAATGCTAACCCGTGAAATTTGTATAATTCGTCAAAACTGGGTCTACTTTTTTGCCGAACTTGATATCTCACCTCCTCTATGGCTACAATACCAAATAAACTCCTTTTGAGTTTTAAAACTAAACATGACATATTATATCTGCGCTGCGATAGGTAGGACAATCGGTGCGGTATTGGCAGATTGTGTGCTGCACTGATACAATAGCATCTGGTTAATGCCCTACTTACCCACTTTCACTCACTTAGTTAACCAAATTAACATCGAACATTCTGCACATATTAAATTGAATTTGTAAAGACAGATATTTCCCCCAGTGTTTCATTACTCCAAAATTCGAAACCTTGAGTGTAATGGGCATTAAACACATCTTTTTCAAATCGATACTAATAGATTTAACGCGTATGGGAACGAGAGTGAAGTTTTATTTATAATGTTTGGAGTTATTTTATGGCAGTGCGAAGACTGGGATATATTTGTGTTGAGCAATCTTGATCCGAAACACACAGCATCAATAACAGCAAAATAAAAATGCAAAACCCACTACTTGTCCATCAATGTCTTGATACTCTACATCGTAATGCACCTACAGTGAAAATGAATCAGTCTCAAAGAATTTTATGAAGTAAATATCCTAAGGGTCACTACACAGCAATTTCAAGAATCTATAGAGTATTCTATTTTGAAGCAAATACTAAATTCTTGATAGGATAGGACTCAATACGGCGACGAAAAACCCCAACGCTACATAAGTAAGGTCAGTCGGTCGGGTTTATTTTTAATTCGGAAATTGTTGGTGTATGTTCAACTATCGAAATATTTTGAAACTTTTCAAACAAATTCTAAAGTTTTCACAGTTTTCAAAAAATATTCAAAATGTTTCAAAAAAAAAGCCCTAAATTGTGACTGCAAATTGTCGTTGCAATTTGATGTAAAAAATGATTCGGTCTGGCCCGTTCAACAGGTTTTTCTTTCGTCGCCTAACGTAGATGAATATGCGCTATAACTCAGTTAAAATAATACTCTTGCCTAGGAAATGTCATCACTGATGTTCGTAGTGAAGGATAATTAGGACATGTCCCATTTTCAAGGCGCAAACAAGCCTGACAAATTGATTGAGCATCCACCCTTGGCTACTGTTTTCTCTTCAAACAAGAGACTAAATTTACCACTTAATTACACCATATACAATTCATATATAGGGTGTTCCAAAAGAATAGACACCCGTGCTAAGTGTTATAACATATATAGAAAATCATTATAGAAATTCTAGAACTTGATTTGTATAGCTGAGACTGGTACCAAACTTGCCATTGTCAATACATTTATAGATAACAAGCTCAACTATAATACTATGAATAATATTTAAAAGAAAAACGCGTCAATGTATTACAGCAAATAAGTTCACGTCTTTTATTTAAATCTTGCCCGTATCTCAACATAAACTGTTTTTAATTTGTATGCAAAAATATAAAGACAACGCAATACTACTTTAGATCAGTCCAATGCAGAATCACTAATGCATTAGCCGAATCATCAGTAATGTCAACTATGTTTAGATGACAAAGCATTGACTCGTAATAAATGTGTACAATAGCGTTTTGTAGAAAATGGTGACAATTTCTTTAGTCTTACTGCTCTTTGTAAATCCGCTGCATTTTTGCGTTCGAAAATAAATTGTGTTGACCATTTTATGCGCATCCGTCCCGCGTAGCACAATAGTAGCTGTTATTATTACTCATGATTACGTTACTTTAAGATTAAAAAGGTAATGTCTACCATGTAGTGACTCGAAATGGGCTAAAATTCTTCTTTCTTCTGTTTTTTATTTCACATAAATCAGAGCTGCGGTTCCAAAGTTACGGCAAATCAAAGTCGAAACTCTTAGGCAATTCTCGCTAATATTGGTATAACATATCTTATGTATTTCTTTGTTTCTCAACCAGTGATATCTAAGGTATTTTCTTTTAAAATATCATAACTTAAAAAATAAAGAAGCTATTGACATAAAGATACCACCAAAAATTGTGATAATTCAAATTGCAAATTTGAGTATGGTAATAAAAATGTAAATATTGTACCTAATTTGCATAATAATTACAAACAGTGTTTCTAGACTTCAAACGCCGTTTTCGCAAAATGGTCATATTGATCAATCCCGGGGTCTTTTCTCAAGAACGGAAGCATGTAGAAAGCTGTAATTCAGAATATAGATAGAAAAAAGAATTCTACAGGTGATAGCATAGCCTTTTTTGCAATTTTGTTCTTGTTTGAATTTTTAAAGCAGTTTTTATTTTGAAAAATGCTCATTTTTGGTTAAAAAAATGATTTTTTAACATTTTTCGTCAAAATGTATGCCATTTTGAGAATTTGGGGCACAAATTTGAAAAAAGGGCTATGCTATCCTAACATTTATGTGTGTGAGCATAATTCTAGTTTTAAAAAACAACGCTAAATGTTTGCGTTCTTTCAGGAGTACCCCGGGATAAATTAAGCGTTAAAATCCAAGATGGCCGCCATTATTATGCAAATTAGATACATTTTGATTTTTTTTTTCTCTGTCAATCCTCCTGAAAGTTCAAGAGTGTCAACATATCCAAAGATGAGCTTTGTAGGACCTAAAATAAAGAAAAAGTTTTTTATGGTAGCCCATCACCTACGCATACGAAACGTATCATATGAATTTTTCAGGAACGCAACATTTCCCCATTATATTTCAGTAAGTGAATTTTGTATTTTCTGCAAATACAGTATGTGAGGTGGGCGAGGGCCCCAATTTGAGTTGGGGGGGAGGTAGTTTAGCACTGTTGGTTAGTTCAAGCTCAATTTTCCGCGCCAGTTTTAAGATTTAATACGAAACGTATCATATGAATATTTCAGGAACAAATCATTTTCCAATTATATTTCAGTAAGTGAATTTTGTATTTTCTGTAAATACAATGTGTGAGGTGGGCGAGGGCCCAAATTTGAGTTGGATGGGTTTAGATTAGCATTGTTGGTTAGTTATCGAGATCAATTTTCCGCGCCAGTTTGGAGACTTCACGTCACGTAGAATTATACAAGTGCGTAGTCACTCGTAACTTAAAAAGCGCTATGTCAGATTCCACTCTGTTGTGTTAGTCGTTGTTTGTGAAACATTATTCCACGCTCTACACATCAAGTAATGCTCGCTACCAATAAGGAAGAAATTAGTTGACAGAAACATAAGCCGGAATCCACCACAATATGCATGTATGTGTGTAAAATTAATTATTATGACCATTATAGAAATAGTTAAACTTAATGTGTAAAGCTGTGACTTGGAATATATTGTTTTGATACCAAATATGATAATTATGATAGTGTAAAATTATTTCTTGTTCAATATGTGAAGCTTTAAGCATGTCGGTATTTTTTCTAAATAGCCATACATTCCACATACGAAGTCACATTACATGCACACCGGCTGCTGTCGTTTTGTAAAGCTTGCCCATTATTTTAGCTCAACAGAAACAAATATTGTATTCATTCAACAACAAAAATCCAATTTAGATATATAAACAAAAATGAATATTTGAAAACATTCAACTCTATTTTACTCCTCTTTCAACAGACCATACCATTAAACTGGTATAATTGGAACCCTCTGGTTCAGCATAATTGTGTATTGAAATATAGACTCCTTTATTTGTCACTCTCAGGTAAATAACAACCTGTTTTTACATTTAATCAACCATGCATGAATTAACCGTAAATCTAATCTAACACGGATTTCTTGGACCTTCTCGACTAATGCTACACTGCTTAAATGTTGAGTAAAACTTACGTTGAGTGACTATGCCAAAGTTCAACAGTTGAGTAAACAATGCCTAATATGTGACGTGTTCTACCGAAACCAGACACAATTGGGCAAGATATCAAAATTGAGTTAGCAATTGATTCTTAAAGTAGAGATCTCCAGCTTTACAGTAGTACCGCTCTTCTTTTAATTGGACTTTTCAAAGCGGAGTTACATCATTTTAAGTTCGTCTTTTACGGTCTTTATGAAAACTCCAAACTGAGATATCGCCCTTTAAAGTTACTAGAACTAGGCTTTTTACTAGAACTAAGGCTTTTTCAAATCACTGAAACATACATTTAGGATGATTTTTTAAACCGAATCTTTCACAATATTGTTATAAACACTCCGAAAATTAATTATTTACCAGAAACTCAAATTCCCCCAAAAATCACCCTCAATTATGTTTTGGGCTATTTCTCAGTTTGGAGCTCTGCCCAATTCCGTCTGGTTTTGGTAGAACATGTCACATATGTTCAACAGTTGAGTAAACAATGCCCAATATGTTATAACAGTTGAATAAAATGTTGGGCATTTTTACTCAACTATTGAACATATTGGGCATTTTTACTCAACTGTTGAACATATTGGGCATTGTTTACTCAACTGTTGAACTGTTGCATGGTAACTCAACGTTGAGTAAACGTTTTACTCAACACTTTAGCAGTGCAGGGAGAGCTTGCAACACCCACATTAACCTGTCATTAAACGCAGCCATATTTGGTACCATTGAGCTTACAGGAGGTACTTTGTGGGACTAAATATAATTGGTCGTCGACACGTCATATATCCATATTGATGCTAAGTTCTAGCATTCTTCATATGAAGCCTTTATCAATATGGGCTAATGCTCGAGCAGCTCCATCACTCGGTCAAAATATATTGTTGCTTTAAAGTCATCACATCCTAACCGAACCCTAACTTTGACGGGTAACCATATTCCCAAACAGTTGCAATACAACCCCAACCCCAATACTTTTTGGGCCACCTTGTATGTCTAGTTATTGATACAGTATCGTGTCTCGTATTAAGACCTCTCCAATACAGACCCTTTACCTAATAACGCTTAGTGGAGTGCCATTTCCGGTTTTATGATTACTTCTACGATTGACCCCCGTTTCATTTTTGTTTGGATGCAGCCAAAAAAAGAAAGACAGACATTTTGTACGACAGAAAGGAAAAATAATTACTCAGTAGCTTCAAAATAAACTGTTTTTCTTTTGTTTTTTCTCTGGTTTTTATGATAAGATGTAATGGCGTGATTTTATCATTGGAAATGATAAGCAATAGTCTATAAACATGATTTGATATAACAATGAATCTCTGGAGTTGCATGCAATAATACTCTTGTATTCTTTAAAAATCATAATACCTTTACAGTTGCTTTGCATGAGTTGTTTAAATACTGCTTATCAGGCAAACTTGTTGTTACAATGTAATGCCACAGTACGTTTATTCCTGAACGTGATAGTTGTATTACCCATAAATATGATACAAACCATAAATGTAATAACATTTAACCATGAATGTAATAACATTTAACCTTAAATGAAATAACGTTTAACCATAAATGTAATATCATTTAACGATAAATGTAATAACATTTAACCTTAAATGAAATAACATTTAACCATCAATGTAATAACATTTAACTATAAATGTAATAACATTTAACCTTAAATGAAATAACATTTAACCATACATGTAATAACATTTGACAACGCCCTTACATCTTATCATTTAACCATGTTAACACGTTCAAGTCTTGGGTTTCTAGCGCAACATGCGAACCTCTTGAAGTGTTATCCTACGCATGCAGCTCTCGTCTTATGCTCATTACATACTAGCCAGTTGCAGATTGTGGCGATTTGGGGTCGCTCAAGTGCTCACAGCAACTCGAAAGATCGAACGACCAGTCGCGCAGGAGTTGGATTGAAGTCATCTGCAGCGATTCAGGCCTAGCGACCTGGTGCGACCTGTCCCGACTTGGGGAAACTCGCGTGAGGTCGCCGCTGACTTGATTGAATTCAGGATTGAACAACAAATGACGTAAATTACGTCATCGGGATCGACCCGGATCGCAAAGCGACATTGAGTATGTTATCAGCATCAGTGACCTATAAACAGCCCTTCTTAATAATGTTACTGTTTAGCATGCTTAATTTCATTGTTCAAGAAACACCTTTAATCACCATTAAGTTTTCTATTTGGCAACTCACTAGTAGGAGAGGGTAATGGGCGAACGGAAGTGTAACCCCATGTTTTAGCCAGCCAATCACAGTTGGAAATGTACCAATCTGGAGCCATTTATCAAAAAATGGGGGGGGGGGGGGGGGGGGGGGGGGTGTTGGCAGCCATATTGTGGAACACATCCACTCTTCCTCTACACCTGTTATAACCGTGTCTGAATGGAGTGAATGAGCGAGGGCTTGAAGCAGATCCAGAATTTTTTGCGAGAGAGGAGGTCAGCTCCGCAGCTAACTTTAATTGACTGAACTTGAATGGAGCAACGCTAAGTAAGATATTACTATTTACCCCAATTTTACCCTAAAATCACACAGATGTCCCATGACCGCTTGCACTACCCTCGGAACCGAAATAATCCTCTGCACTTCCCCAACGGATTTAAGTCGGTATAAATATTTAAAAGTTTGTTCATTAATCAATATTTACTAATTGAAACCCTCATGGCTGACGAAATCTTCTTAGTTTTTGCGTAGTTTTATAGTTTTTACGAGTCCCCGAACCAGGGTATACGATATTGCGAAGCAATAATTATTTAGGTATTTTCTTTGACAATCAATGACGTGTCTGTCTAGGTGGCCTGATGGAGCGCGTTGGAGACGGATGTTTACTAATCCAGATACCGTGTATACACTACAGTGAGATCGCATCTCGAGGATCGAATCTTACTGGTGCCGTTTTTTCTATTGTCTTTATTTTTGTACAACGATGACGTTGTTTTATGAATTGAACATTGTTTTTTTCCTCTGAAATATGATATTTGAATTATTTTTTATCATTGCAATACTAATTTGCAATATGAACAGGGGCGTAACTAAGTAGGCCTTTTTTTTGGGGGGGGGGGATGGGTGCATGGCCTCTGACTGGGGGGCATATCCAGTGGCGGCGCCAGCATTACAAAAAGAAATGGTGGGAAAACGGGGGGGGGGGGGGGGGGGTAAGATACATTCGTGGTGGGAAATGCGCGCGTAACGCGCAAAAATGTGTGCCTTTTAATATCAAAATTACCTAAAATTAGCTTAATTTGGTCTAAAAGTAGGTATTTCAGACCATTTTAGAGTTTTTACTTTAAAAGTCAAGCCACTGGTCAAATTAGGGCATGTACTGCACTGTCATGAGTCATTGTATTTTGTCTTATTTCATTTGGGGGAGGGCATCGGGGGGGGGGGGGGGGGGCATGGTTTCTGACTGGGGAGAAATCACCTAAAAATAGCTTTTTGGTCTAAAAGTAGGACCGTATTTCATACCATTTTAGAGCTATAGGGGGGTGAGGTGTCAATTTTTTTTCTTCGTACAGTCCCAAAAAAAATCGCACAGTCAAATTTCTCGTCCCCATTTTTTAGCTTCTCCGTCCCCATTTTAGCAACAAATTTCGCACAGTTCAAAAAAAAATCGCACAGTCCAAAAAAATCGCACAGTAAATGTACTACATGAACAATTTCTCGTCCCCATTTATCTTCTCTTTCCCTTCTCCTTCCCCTTTCCCTTCTCTTTCTCCCGCTCCTTCCCCTTTCCCTTCTCTTTCTCCCTCTCCTCCCCCTTTCTCTTCTCTTTTTCCCTCTCCTTCTCCTTCCCCCGCGATCGCCCCGGCCCCCCCCCCCCACTGGCTACGCTACTGCTATTAGCAATATGGTAGCAGCTAGCTGTTAACTTCTTGCTAATAGTAGCAGCTAGCTGCTAATAGTAGCAGAATGATAGCAGCAAACTTAGTCTTCAAAATATACATAGGAGTATGGTAGCAGCTAGCTGCTAATAATTTTGAATTCTTAACCGACAGCAGCCATATTGGAATGTGCTGCCAACTGACAAACTGCCTGTGTCGGAATGCTGCTATATTTAAGGAAATGTGTGGATATTTGTGGTTATTTTATCACTATTAATGTTATAAACCTACCGTAGATGAAAGCTGCATGCTATTCTACAAGAATTGATAAGGTAGACTATTTATACTTATCAAATGATTTATCCTGGATTTAGAGTATTTTGAGTAAGCTTAAGCTTATTACATTTTTAGTTTATATGCATGCTATGGTATAATTCCAGTACTACTTTAGTCAGTATAGGCAATCACCTTTTTCTAGCATCCAAACTCTTAAATTCTTGAAACCTTAGTTTAATTCCAATGGAAATTGGATAGCTGGATGATTACATATTGATTTGATTGGTTGTTTTTGGTTTGATCGTTTTTGAGATGGTTGAATCAAATAGTAAATTCATTTTGTTTGATTTAATAGCTGATCGATTGATTTATTGTTTATGGTTTAATTGGTGTAGTTGGTTGATTGATTTATTGTTTATGGTTTAATTGGTGCAGTTGGTTGATTGATTTATTGCTAAATATATTAATTTGATTGATATATTTTATTGACAGGTATTATGAATTGATTGAATGTTTGATCGGAAGCTCAATAGATTGATTTATTGATTTGCTCGGGTGATTGGTTTGTTGTTTCATCATTTATTTTGAATGGCTTTGATTCATTGATTTTTTGATTGATACATTAATTGTTTGATCCATTTAATTGGAAGGTTTATAGATTGATTTATTGATTTGGTAGGGTGATTGGTTCTTTGTTGAATCATTTATTTTGAATTGCCTCGATTTATTGATTTTTGAATGATGCATTAATTGGTTGATCGATTGATTGGCTGTTAATTGATTTTTCATCAATAAAGATGATCGATTATTTAAATGAGTGGTTGATTAGTTTATTTATAATTGATTTGATGATTGTCGATTGATAGCTTATTTTGGTTTAGTTTTGATGATCTTGGGAGGGGTCAAGCATGTAGAACTGACAAGATTTGCATGTGACCCACTAGCTAGCCGCTAGTAACTAATTTGCATGTGATTCTATTAGCGGCTAACTAGCAGCTAGCTAATACTAGAGGCTAGCCGCTAATACTTGCAAGCAACGGTAGCAACTTTAGCTAGCAGGTAACAGTAGTGGCTAGCCGCTAATACTAGCGGCTAACAAGCCGATAATACTATCAGAATTTGCATAAACTGTAGCGGCTAACTAGCCGCTACTAACTAATTTGTATGTGATTCTATTAGCACCTAGTTAGCGGCTATAGCGGCTAGTTAGCGGCAATAGCGGCTAGTTAGCGGCTAACCCTGCTCGATAACCATAGCAGCTAACTATCAGCTAGCATTAGCGGCTAGCTAGCTGCTAGTATCAAGTATTTTGCTATGGGGAGATATTAATAAATTATAATTTTATAATGAATACTAATTTCCAATATGAATATTCACTGCACTATCATAGGTCATTGTATTTTGTCATATTTCATTTGGGGAAGGCATCGGGGGGGGGGGGGGGGGGGGCATGGTTTCTGACTGGGGAGAAATCACCTAAAATAGTTTTTTGGTCTAAAAGTGGAACCGTATTTCATACCATTTTAGAGCTATTTTTTTACTTTAAAAGTCAAGCCACTGGGCAAATTAGGGCATTCTGCACTGTCATGGGTAACATTGTATTTTGTCATATTTGAATATAGTCTAAAATCGGGGTTAAGAGAAATTAATAAATTATAATTTTGTAATGAATACTAATTTCCAATATGAATATTCACTAGCAATATCAATAATTAATCAATTAATTAGCAATATGAATAATCATTAGCAATATGAATGATCCAGATTGAACTGAAATGATCCTGGTTGAACCGAGATGATCCAAGACAGAGTATCCCAAATTAATCCTGAATATTCATTTTACCAATGTATAATAATTACAAAAAAGTTATCATAATTTATTCATCTCTTACCAATTACAAGATTACTATATTCAATAAATCGAATTTATACTGTACAGATGCTTTTTCCCCTCTGAAATATGATATTTGAATTACTTGCAATTTTTAATATTAGAGAAATGTACGGCTTTTCAAAAAGCACGGCACGGCGACAAATTTTGATTTATTCATCTCTCACAATTACAAGACTATATTTAATAAATTTATTTGATACTGTACAAATGCTTTTTTTCCTCTGAAATATGATATTTGCCACAAAAAATTATAAAAATGTATTCATCTCTTACAAATTACAAGACTATATTCAATAAAATTTCATTTATACTGTACAAACAAATGCTTTTTCCCCTCTGAAATATGATATTGGAATTAATTGCAATTTAATATCAGAGAAATGGACGGCTTTTCAAGAAGACGACGCGGATCCCGACAGATTTGTTTGTGTTGCTGGTGTGTTCTTATGACTAGCAAGCTTGGAATAATGATGAGCAGCAAGTGACCAGGAGTCTTGCAACAATGATTTCTTACTATTTTTTTACTTTTTTAAAATAAATACTGTTGTTTTACAGAAATATATTTCGGTGTGTTTTCCTCGGCCTCAATGTGTTTTCCTGGTCCACGGCGCGGCGACGACGCCGGATCCCGACGGTTTTCGTTTGGAATAAGTAGAATGATCAGCAAGTGACCAGGAGTCTTGCAACAATTATTTTTTACTCAGTTTTTTTACTATTTTTAATATACTGGTGTTCTACAAATATGTTTCGGTGTGTTTTCCTCGCTTTCAGTGTGTTTTCCTGGTCCATGTTCAGGTATGGTCGGATCTTTTCAACATGGCGCCCTCTGTCGTCATTTTTAACCCCCTAATGCATATCATTTTACAGTTCTGATTCTGCTAATAAAACGGGAATACCAGCCAAGTTGAGCTTTACTAGCAGTTATTACCCCATACTCGATATCAAACGATTGGTGTATATTTTGCCGTTTGTGCAAGATGTAGTACGTGCTTTGTTATCAATTTCCAGCTCATTTTCATTGCTTTTGCGCACGCACACATTACATGTGGGTTGTTCGGCACACAAACTATCATTTAAAAATACATTTTGACAACATTACATTTGAAAAACATCTGTTATTATACCGTACACTACTTCAGCACTAAAATACAAACGTGTACAAATGTAATTAGTGTACTTAGGTCCCAATCCTGCACCAAGTCTATGGTGTAATACAATGAATTGGCCTTTATTCTATTATTGTTACACATTACGTCCATTATCGCTTGCTTACGGTTATCGTTGTGTTTAGAATCACCCACGTCCCCCATTTGTTCAAAACGTGGGCCTAGGCTTACAAGTATGCATGTCCCATATGGCAAACCTGCCATTGATGTACATAATTATAGCCTACCAATTGACATGACGACAAATTATACCCCATAAGTTATAGAATAAAAGATGTAAATCAGTGGCATAAACATCCAGGAGTGGAAAAGTCTTCCCCGTGCACGCTTGACCGTAACAACACAATTAAGGGACATTAATTAGTGTCCCATCTCCTCCACCCTCCAAAAATGCAGTACTTCTCAAAAACAAAACAAAATTAACCGCCCATGCAGGTTCACTCATCGAACCCAAAATATTAACCGCCCAGGTTTACTCATCTAGCGGGTCCCGCGCGAACAAATAGTGGGCGTGCCGTATCAAGTCATAGCCAATGACACGTATCTCATAGAAATAACGCATTTTAGAACAAGAGTTATATGAATTCTCAAGGCAAAAATTATTTACTCTCATAGGCTTCAGAATAACCCCAATTGTTATGATTCAAAATAACCCCAATTTCTACGACTCATATACGGCTACAAAATTTGACTTAGGCTTACGCAATTTTAGACACAGCCCATATATAAAAGGTTCAGATATAGTCTAAGTCCATATGTCAACAGTTCCCTCAACGACACCCGTATCTTTGTGTGCGATCGCGTAAATATTTGAACAGTGAAGGACTAACAATCACACACTAAATCAATTACTGACGCTGGGAACTTAGAATCGCAGTAACTATATAATTTAACAATTGCATAGAGACGGAAAGATCCTTATCGCGGAATTAATATCGCTCATTATCGAGAGAAAAAACCCTAGTCAATTAAACTTATTTACCAAGGTTATTACAGTGTCTATATCATGCTCAAACAATACACTCGAATAATAATTTGTTTTGAGTTATATAAACACATCACCAAAAATAAGACCCACCAGTTCGTCATAACATCGTAAGGTAAAACATTTTACAAATAAAACTTACACATAAGAGTAATGTTCACTTGGTGGGGATTTTAAACTGCACTCAACCACAGGTGTTTTTCCATTAAATTATGTATGACTTGTTTATGAGGGAGGGTGTAAGTTAAAAGAAAGATTTGTATGGCTTAATCTAATATCACTGATAGGGGTTAAGTCGGGACAAAATGGACGTAGGTCGAGTTATCAAGGTATGATTTCAATATTTCAGAGTGAAGGTGAAACTCAAAAGAACGATATTTATAGCAGAATTTAATATTACTGATTATAGGGGCATGGTTATGTCGGGACGAAATGGACGTAGGACGAGTGTGCTTTAGAACTAGAATAGCTTAAACATAACATATTGACCATGTAAAGGCATTTAACATTTGGACCAAAATACTTCTGGTCGAAATAAGCAGGGTCGATTAAACTAAGGTACTGTTAGTAGCTTTCAGAGGGAGAGTGGTTGCCAAATAGAATATCTTCGAATTTAGAGTTCAATTTTGTTTTAGCACGTATTGGCCAAAGAATAAATGTTTTGTCATTAGGGAAAGATCGTAAGAAAGATTAAAAATTTCACTCTTAAAAGATTGAAATTTCACTCTTTGCACAGTGTAAATTCAACCTTTACAGTTTGAAATTTTACTCGTATGAATGAAAATACAGTGATTTTCACTCTTTGTAGATTGAAAAGTCAATCTATTCGATTGGCAAAAAAGTCACTCTAAGGAGGAATGACTTTTTCAATCTTTTGAATTAAGAGAGTACTAGAAGGTGAAATTCAGACGACGTTATCATATGCAGGACAACGATAAGTCAGTAGCGCTAAAGCATGCTGGGTTGCATATTAAATTGTCTTTGGGTTAGCGGCATGATGTTAAGCTATGGTCAACGGATTTCTAAATTGCCAGCGCGGGTGATATGTAAAACAACCCCGTTCCTAATTAGAAGTGATACCTTACGCGTATTTTTGCAAACAATGATAAATAAAGGTGTTGATTCTATTGCATGTTTAAAGGAAGGCACGCGTAAGGCGACATGTAATGACAAAGGTTTCAAGTGTAGTGGATGTGTTGACCGTTTGGTATACTATTACTAATAACCTAGTTTTTTCGATTATGTTATAAGCTTTTAAAAGTATATCCGTTTTTGTTTTAATTTTATTTGTTTTAGTTTTGTTTTATAAGTACATCACAATTTTATTTCCGCAGTCGACACAACCGAATTCGTATTGTTTTACTAACATATATCATCCCTTTTACATTTGTTTATGTCCTGGAGGATATTTCGTATTGGGATACCAAGCAGACGTTTATTTGAGAAGAGAATAATTTAAAACAGGTCTTCAACACTCACGTTTTTTTCAATCTATGATCACACATAAACACGGCGCCGCGACGCGCCGTTGTCACGACATTGATCACTATTGCAATCTTTAGAGATGTGTATATGACAATCTTGGAAAATTTAGAATATAATCCTTTCCATAAAGATATACGGGCATAGGCTCAATCGTGTATCAAATCATACTAGGTATTTTATACCACTTTCACTTTGGGGTATTCATTTGATATGAATGTTATACCTCGTGTACTACCCGGTGCCATCGCGTACGGCATTGACGACTATGCTGAGGGATTTAGTCGTGATAGAACAATTTTTGGCGCACATTAGAGAATATGTGTTGATTAATTATTCTTATGTTTGCCCACTGCATGCCGCCATCTCCTTGATATTCATGAAATATTCATTGTTTGAAGATTTAAGTTGTGACATGCAACAAATAAATGTGGGTAGGTAGTGTTGTTCTCCGCCTCTGCTGAGTGATCATCGATTGTATGCCATTTCGTCCCGACGCCCCCCCCCCCCCCCCCCCCCCCCCCCCCTCCCTTACCAGACTCTACAGTGCAACTTACCATAAACGCCTTTTATTTCAATATGTTATACACCACCTCCCTTTGGTCAATCAAAGATAAAAATTATACCAATTCAGTATTTTATGCAAATACTTTTAAATAGCTCAAGTTCAAATCCATCATTTGCTCTCCTTGTATGAGTTTTAATGTTGTCATAAATTTCTATTAAACCTCTTTTGTGATTGGCCTTTGCTTCTGTACACACAATTCACACTTGTATAGGGCCCAGCCAACTAGAAGTTAGCTTTTAATTGACCTTGATTTCACAGCTCAGTACACATCTTCAATTCATAAAGACTCATAGGTGATATCAACAAGCACATAGGGAGTGGTCTGATAAAACTACACACAGTCCTTGTGTCTATTACTGTGTGCATGATACATAACTAATGGCATTTGTACAGATACGCGGTAGATTCAAATGCACGTTCCCTGTAGTTATTCCTGGTGAATCATTTATTTACACACAAATAAAGCTAACAAATGAAATGCATACTTATTGCTACATGCAATGTTAAAACAAATCAAAATTTATAAAAAGTGTTCATACAATTTTGTTGTGTACGTTTTATGCTTAATTTTTATATGCCATAAACCAATATTAAAGGTGTTTGAACTAATAACTCTTTTTGGCTATGATTTTTTATTCACATCAAGATATTTTGATCAGAAGAATCCCCATATTTTTTCTCATTATGTGTGTAAAATCGTAGAGGCCAGAAATGGTACGTTTATAAATTTTAAGTTAAAATGTGGTGACTTAGAGCCAAAGGTGGTTGACCACCAGCCAGTTTGTGTACTACTCATGGGCAAATTTCTTGTTACCTTGTGTTTCTAAAATAAGAACCATTGGAGTAATGCAACTCAAACTTTGGAATGCGACAATTCTAAGGATGACCTTTCATGTAAAATAGAAAACATCAAGTTGAAAATCGGGCCAGCAATCAGAACATCTACCTTTAAAGGTGTGGTTATGTTCATATAGAATATTGGTAGTTAATTATGCAGTTTAATGAAATAAATATTTAAATACAAAGAAATGATCCAATTTGCGTATACAGAAGTGTCGGTATTAAGTTCATTGAAAAACATATCTGATTTCAAGGTTTTCAAGATATACACATCTACAGATATAAATTTAAATGTGTGTTTTATTTGATCCTAATTGAATATGTAAATAATACGTACATGAGCTTAATTTACTCAAATTGTTCTAATAAGTTGTTTGCGTTAAGGCTTCTACATCATGTGTCACCAAACTTGACTTCATTGAAAGAAAAATGGTGTTTTTATAGTCATTTAAAGGTAGTGTTCTGATTGCTGGCTCGATTTACAACTTGATGTTTTCTATTTGATATAGAAGGTCATCCCTAAAATTGTCACATTCCAAAGTTTGAGTTGCATAACTCCAATGGATCTCATTTTAGAAGCACAAGGTCACATACATAATTTCTTAATGGAACATTCTTGGCCCCTAAGATTTTACAGACATAATGACAGTATTGGGATTCTTCTGATACCAAAATATCTTGATGTTAAAAAAAAATCATAGCCCCCAAAAAGTGATCGGAAGATAGACCTTTAAGTGAATTTGATATAAAACGGCATTTTTATGGTAAGTTGCACTGTAGTGCCTGCCTGTCTTTGGAATAGGATAAGTGGTACACTTCCTCGCGCGATATTTATAACGTTTGGTGATCACCCCGTAATTGGTATTCGTAATTGGTGTGGTACGGAGAGTAATTGTGTTTTGACGCTACCTCAAGGGACATTGTTGTAGCTTAGAATAACAAACAAGACATCAAGATGCGACAAGCAAGTTAAGCCCGAAGCACGGGTAAACATTTAACATATCATACCGGTATACTTTCTTTTAACCTTCTATTTTGAGGTTAGATCCTTCGTATTAATATGATTTTGAAAATTGTAAGACAGTTTCAAATTGTATTTGCAAAGTTTAACATGGTTACAGCATATGCAAATAACTCTGGCAAAAATTCATCGAAGATAACAGTTATTCTTCATGAGACTCCCCGGGTTTTGTGTATCAAAAATCGGTTATCGACACACAAAATTAATATTATTAATTTGTGCTATGAGAATGTTGAAATGCCAATAAGCATTGTGCATTCAAGGATTTTAAGCATAATGATGTATGTTACTTTAGGTGACCGTGTGCTGACATGCAAGCCAGTACATACAGGTACCATAATAAAGTCAATACCATAACAGAAAGTAGCCAGGTGCTGGAGGGACTAGCGTGATAATCAAGTATTGGCCAATCCGAAATTAGGTTTAATAAGAAATGTAATAATGCTGATAATCATACAAAGACAACAAAGAGTACTTTAAAACAAATCTGTTTTGATTATATATGATACACATATTTAGGATTGAAATGGCCATGGTTGTACAACACTCAGGAGGCACTATATGAATAATTCATATAATAATACCCATACCAAGTCTCAGGATTGAAGCCATTTTTTGTGATAATACACATGTTTTTGACATTCCAAACGTTCTTTATATTGTGTAATAAGCTTTTATATTGTTATGCAATGATTCTATGATATGTGCAAACAATGAGGATGCATTACAAATGTGTCCTATTGAATGTACAGTGTAGGATGTTATAGGACAACACTTGTCGACAGAAAATTTTGACACAAAACGACAGGTTGGTATTGGTAGCATTTGACTGCAACCGCTCAAGCAAATTTATTCGTCATGGCCATAGTCTTGACCATGATCGCACACAATCAATTTTCCAAAATTTTCAGCAATTACCAATATGACAGGTAAGATTTTAGTTTAGCTCCTTCTATAAGCCGGCCACGGACTTAAAATGTGCCATTGCATTGGATGACTCCGGGCTAAGCTGTGATATTTGAATATCCAGTGTTCAAACTATTATGATTTTATAACCTGCAATTCTGAAGCCTGTCATTGTAATATTAAATTGTAAACATTGCAAGTTACAAATAAATGCCTACACCAAAGCAGGTCGATGTAATTTGAATACAGATATTATATTATACTGCCAAAGAGATTAATATCGACGTTCATTCCATTTTTTAAATATATCATTGTAATTTTAATTTACATGTAATAGTTTATTACATTTTGTAAACACCAATGAGCTAACCTCATTAATTTTGCCAATTTTATGACGAAAATACCACAATTTGAGGCCTAAAACGACCCCCATAAGCAAAACAAGAATTTTATTAACCCTAACTCTAACCACCACTTTTTTTCAGAATTTTTCTTCGACGTTGAAGATTGACCAACATATCCCACCGTTACCCCCCCCCCCCCCTCCCCCGGGATTTGATCCAGGGACCTCCAGCATCAGAGGCGAACGATTAGACCACGGGTGTCAAGATTAGTTGCCGCAGTATATTGCGGCAACTCTATGGGCTGGGTACATTTTTTCCACGAAAAACATTCACGCCGGGTGGTACCAACGTGTCCAGTCGTGGTATTTTGGGCTATATGGTAGTGTTAGGGTTATATGAACCAAACTTAGAAAATGTGTAAGAAAAAGAAATTCAAACAAATTGCTTCTTAACCCTAACTCTACCCACCACTTTTTTCAGAATTTTTTCTTCGACGTGGACGATTGACCAACATATCCCACCGATCCTTTGATCCAGGGATCTCCAGCATCAGAGGCGAACGATTCCCCACTAGACCACGGGTGTCAAGGCTAGTTGCCGCAATTTATTGCGGCAATATGGGCTGGGTCCATTTTTTCCTCGAAAAACTTCCAAGCCGGGCGGTACCAACGTGCCCAATTGTGGTATTTTTGGGTATATGGATATGGTAGTGTTATGGTTAAAGGCAAAGGTCCACCTCCACCAGTTCACCCTACCTCCACCAGTTCACCCTGCTGGGTGAACTAGCTTACACTTGCTCATTTGATGACAGATGGAATAGAGATGGAGAAATCTCAACCTTGAGATATTCCCAAAGGATCTGACTGTTCAGAGTGGACCTAAGGGTTTAACAATCGTCACTTCTCCGTACAGCATAGTATACATTCACGCAATTCAATGCACATGTTATATACAGTTAAGACCACAATTATTTATACCCTTGACAAATATGAGTTTTTTGCATTTATCTCATATCTATACCAGCTGGAGTGGGGGAACTTTAACTTTACACAAAAGACAGTTAGTTTGCAAGTACAAATCAATATATTTTGGCTCAACTTGTTTTGCATAACAATAGAATTTAACAAGAATTGTGTTTTTATGCCTGTCCAAAAGTAGCCTTGATTCAAGGCGTTATTGCTTGATGTCACTTTATTTATAGCCTATGTATCACATAATAATAAGTGTAGAAAATGCCCAACCACTCCACACATCAGCCCCCTATCCACCTGTTCAACTTGTCAACAGGATTTTGATTTTCCCGAGTCGCGTGTCGGTTCTCGGAGCGTATTATTGTATGTACTCGTAGTGGCTGTTGAACACCACCTTGAGGTGTATTCGTAAGGGTTTTAAAATGCGTTTTTATTATTGTTACATAATAAAGTTTTCTGCCGCGCATGCTAGGAAAACCGAGTTGTTGTCAGGAATTTGAAACGTGCCCGTTGCCCCCCTGGCTCGTCTCCCGCGCTAATCGTATCGTGACTCGTTTTTCCCGCGGTTGTATTGTTTGGTGTTATTGCTGGCCGCTTTGGTTCATTCTGTCATTTGACTGCACCCGCTTCAGACCTTGCTCGGAGGTTAAATAAAACCCACCCACAACTCCCAGTTATTGAAGCTGGAGCAAGTCTGGGGTAAGCTAAACTATTTGGGTAATGTTTTGCCAGCTTAAACTGATTTGTGTGCATTGTGCTCTATATAGTCATGTTAATTGCTTTTGCCCATAGGGAACAATATTGCTAGCTGATTTGGGCTCCACATGGTTTGGTTATCCGCGGACCATCATAAAGGGGAAGCCTAGGCTCAGAAGGTCAAGCAGTTAGTGGCGATCGGTTATGGTTCTGAGGCAACTTGGGGGTGCTAAACTACGAATGACCGTGTGACGTCATTCTTAGTCTGTATAGTATGATAGAATATAAATGTAATACCTCCCATTAAGTACCGTTATAATTATTAGTGATACGTACTTTTACATAATATAGAATTCTTCAAAATAAACGTTTGATTGTATCAGTGCCATTTTAACTCTTACGATTGGTTTTGTAAAAGTTTGTATGAGTGCTGCTATCGGCTGTTTCAAAGTAAAAGCTAAGGCAGACAATCACATTTTATTAGTTGTTATAAAACCAGCCCGGTGTTTTAGGCAGTACTTTGCTGTAGGGTGTTTACTATTATACACTATGTATTTAGAATATCGAATATAACAAGCTATCGAAATTGAAGTCTGGAGTTGTATAAAATAGTGCCCTAGTCTACGTCCCTATTTGTTATGGACGAGTTAGGTTATTCATCCCTAATATTGGAGACCGATTGCGCACATTCTTCTCGCATTTCTAGATCAAGTCTATTTCTGTTTTTATTTCAATAAAGTCTTCCCTGTGTTGTGCCAAATCGTTTCTAAGAAATGTGCAGTTTCCAAAACTGACATACAATCACCTCTAAGGCAATCATCAACATATCAAAAGGGGAATTATTTCATCTATAAATAAAACATACATAGCTGATACTACATTTTATTTGCGGAAGATTTTTTAACTTTTAATGACAAAATGACTTCTCCCAAGCGGTGATAAGCGAACCGTACATGTTTAACGATCTTGACTAAGGTTCAATTCTATTAACGCAAATATTCTCCTTAGAGTTCTTGGTGTCTTTCTCATTCGGTCCCGCGTCCTTTTCTAAACATGTGGGTGTGAGTATTCTCCTGCGAGTGTTTCATGTTTGGTTTATCATAGTAAGACCCTTGAGACAGCTTCATCTCAGTAAAATGTCATGTTATTCAAACTGCTCACACTTTCCATGAATAGTTGATGTACAAGGTCTTATGTATACAATAATCGCAGTGCAAAGCTGAACCGTTAAATCAGTAATGCATTTTGATAGTCTTTAAATAATGACATTGTTGTAGTATACACAAAGAAGCAAACAAGTCATCTACTTCATCTTAATCTCTTCATCTCAGGAATATCCGGCGAAACACGCTATCGTGTTTCGCCGGATATTCCTGGGATGAAGATGTTTTAGAGTATTTAAACATGAATATTTTAGCAAAAACTGCACGAATTGAGAGAAATATTAGATTCGTATTTTACTACAGTGCAACAGAGCATAAATTTCCATAAGTGCATGTTATTAAAATTAAGCTCTTATTCAAAAAGTAAGATATGCTAGACAAGGAGACATTATCATATTTTCAACAACTCCCCCATACCTTTAAAAGTACAGTAACAAAGCGTTGTTGATTTGAGATAAACCCACTGTTCATATGCAAATTACTAGGATAGCGAACCTTATTTGGAAACCGCAAAATTGTAAACAAACAAAAATGTTCGCACAAATTTGTTCATTTTTTCGGCGTATAAATGCATTTCGCCATGAAATCCTTAACGTTAAATAGCTTTATATACCAAAATGTAGCTATACCCCTGAAGAAAATATTCTTGGCGAGGGCCATATGTAAAGGTTCACTTCTAAAGCCACAATTTTAGCCGAACCGTCGCTACCTGAGCGCAAGAGAATCGCAATTTTTGCATCATCGCGGCGAAATGTGTTCGCTTTGATCTCCAGGACCGTATCACTATTGAAACGGAGGGGTGTGTTTTGATTTTATACAAATATTCTATAAACATGTATCAAAATGTGTTGTGTAAATTAAACGCATTCTTGATTTTAATTTTTCTCCGAATGTTAAAGGTGGTGTGTGGATAAAATGCTATTTACAAAATATTTTTAATTTCACAATTACTTGCGAAATAATTTGTCTTCTCTCATGTTTACCTTTTGTAACCCAGCCCATTCTGAAGTTCGATCGCCCATTTACGGGGAATGGACGATGTCCAAATAAGGGCCTAATTATAATAAACGTAAACTTTTTTTTCTCGATTTTTAAAGAGCAGCTATTTTTTATGTCAAATTAAGCCTATTAAAACAAGTTTTGTACTTGTTTTCATTAATTATCCAAAACGATATTCACATTTGAATGATGTAAATATCTTTGGTCGTTGTTGAACGGGGTTTATCTTGAATCGACAACGGTAAGACGGGTTTATTTTGCTCGGGCAGCTAAAGCTGCCCTCGCAAAATAAACCCGTCTTACCGTTGTCGATTCAAGATAAACAACTCCGAAACCTTATTGAACCCCTAAATAGAATACATCTTAGTGATTCAATGTCATAGAGAAAAAATAGTTTGACCTTATTTGGATATAATATTATATTATATTATATTATAAAGAAATGAACATTTTGACTTTTTTTCAAAAAACCCTCTCAATTGTTTGTCAATAGAATCACTCATGTAAAACTAAACCAAGTATTGTCACTAGTCCTTTAATCTCTCCCAGATATTGACACTTGATCTCTTTATTCAGCTTGAAAATAAGGTATTTGGGATGGACATTTAGTTTCATTTTAACACCTTTACTTTCTTATTTTAAATGGAAACCATCTAAATTCTCTGTTCTTTCTCATAGCAACCCACATGACCTGGGCACACTCTACACAATTCTAATCATTTCATCATAACTTCCAATTTTGTGTCAAGCTAATTTAACTCTAAATTAACTAAATATATCAATGCAAAAAAAAAAAATCACTGATATATTATTATAAATGATTCAATGGATTCCAGATATTTTCTCTCAACTTGCACCCTTAGTGTCCTAATACTTTTGGTTGCTAGTGTTTATATTTGACCCTCGTACATTAAAATCCGGAATGAGATACTCTATTCAAGTGACAGCAACAGTTGTATTTTTACAAGTACAACACGTTTCTGCAAAAATCAGTCTACTCCAACCCACCGAAACCTACGCAGAGAACGAGATTCGGTTATTGCTGCGACCTCAAGTAGTTGCTGCGAACTCAAATAGCTTAGTATGCACTCTTGATACGTCAACGGGACGTTCACGTCGCTCGCTTTGCTCTGCCACGGCAACACTACTGAGTCATTATAGCGCGCGGTCAGAACGCCGAACCTCAGCGCTTGTTGTATGCAAAAACAAAACAAGCGCGGTGCATTGGCGCTCAAGGGCGACCATGAGGATCCTCTCCCGTCCTAGCTTGCGCCCACTGCGTTACCAATGGGTTCATGGAGACCTTAATGCGTTTGGCTTGGCGCTTTGATAATTTGTCAGCGTAAATCAAGCGCCCTGTTTGATCGCAATAAAATGCGAGATGGTTTTAGTGATCTTGACAATTTCCGACAGTTTTCCGCGCTCTTCCTGCGTGTTTTTATATTTAAATACTTTTTTCAGCGCAAGGCAATCGCTAGCCTGATCGCCTTAGGTGTTACGGGGCCATTACACACATTGCGAATTAATTTTGCATAGCGCTGTTTTAACAAATATACATGATTTATAAGTTTAGCTATATTCATTGTTGATAATTTATATTTTGTAAGGTCTCTGCGCTTTTGACGGCACATTTATTTCAATCATACTGCACACTTGCTCGCTGAAATTGATCTACATGTATATGGGGAAAATAGTAACATGTGTTACATTTGATGGAAATGAAAGAAAATGTCATCGGCACTTATCTCGATATCATGTATAGTCTATCACAGAAGATATGGACTTCACTGCTCAAGGGTTTGATGATATCAATAATCTACCCTTATATTTCAATTCAAAAATAGCTGAAAGCGAAATATATAGCAATATTGCTGAGAACCCGGTAACACCTGATGGCGATATCGATGTGTTACGCTTCGTGTCTACAATATTCCATCATATTTATACTACCGTGAGATAGTATCTAACTTTGATCTAAGTCGATGGCAAGATGAGGCTCGGTATGAGGTAGGCGAGTGGTAAAACATATCCCGGGAGAATATCATGCATATCACGCGATGGGAATGCACCTTTATTGCATCATCATGTAAATGTTTTTAAGGGAAGTGAAGCTTCAACTTCCATATATTTCCTAAAATTATGTAATGAATTTAGAAAACCGCTTATAATCTTTGTCATAGTACAATCGATCCTTATAATTACCAGTGACGTTGTCGTTGTTGCCTCCTTATTTTTACTGTCGTGCTAAAACGCTAAAATAATTCGCCAAAGGGGAATTGCACTGCCACTGACCATGCTGACTACAGGGTGAGTCAAAAAAAAAGTTTACCCTAATTGAAAAAATCTAAACAAATATTTCTGACCACAAAATCAAGGCAAACAAAACTTTAAATGATTGCGCCATTTCTTTGCTACCATCTGGAAAAATATCACGCTATTTGATGATACCGTTAAGTAATTATGACTATTTCTGTACAGAAGCTGTTTTTTTCACCAAAAACACGGTTTTTAATTTCAAGCTTAACGAGATTAATAACGTTTACTAGGATTATGATGTAAAGCATTACATATCTTGTTTATTAAAAGAATTAAGTAGACAATAGACTTGTTCAAAATTGTCTACTAATATATTAAAACAATAGACAGCTTTAAGGCCTATTTATGACACAATTACCCACTTTAATCATTTCATAACAAAGGAATTGATCCTTTCGCTGTCGGTATTGTAATTTTGTATTGGTCGTATCTTATGAAATATAATGGTCAAGATCTGGAAGCGTGTTCGGACGTTAAATTGGTCACTTTTATTCAAAACAGCGTAAAATATGTTTCCCTCAACCAATCTAAACCAGATAAAATTCATATTAAAGCTAATTGATTTGTCTATATATCGTACTAAATTGTTTTTCTAAAAAAAATCGCTGAAGTTGAGTAAACTTTTTTTTGACTCACCCTGTATGCGTAATAATAGTGCTTGCAACTTAAATCCACGCGGTTATTAGTTTTACCATTTCAAATCAGATTTCTTAGAAACTTTTCCTAACTTTCATAGCCTATCTCAAGAATTACTGGACCAATACTAGGAATGTTTGTACTTATTTAGATGCACTTCTCATGATGGTTTCAAACATGGTAATGACATTTAATTATTTTGATATTTTTGAAAACAATTGTGACATTTTGTGAAATGTTGGAATGTTGTCTGCAGACGCCTGCCGCGTGAGAAGTGTTAAACATGTTAAATAAACGGCGCATGATGACAAATGGCACCAGTCTACTATACCGGCCTTCTTCAATGAAATCAATGCACGATCGACCAGGTACACTTTGCCGCCAATAAGTGTTTAACAGAAAACATGTGTCGTATGAGTTTCGGTAAATTCATATAATACTTGATAGACCGGTTAGCGTTAATTCAATCTTTGACATTATTTTAATATTAATAATTATCAAGGGGCTTATTAATCAAATTCAAAAGATCTTGGTTTCCTCGAAAGATGTATTTTGAGAGATGCGCCAATGTTTGATGTACGTCGTTAAGATGTCAAATGTTGATAAAGGAGTCAACTACAAATTAAGGTCTCACATGTTGAAAAGGTCTCAGATAAAGACGTGAAAAGCGCATTAAGATCTCAACTACAGAGAAAGGTGTCAAAACACGAAAAAGTCAAAAACTTAATAATGTGTCAAAACACGCCAAAAGCACTAAAATGTAACTTACAAACACGAAAAGGTGTCAAAACACGCCATTGAGACCTTTTTGATCCTTTTGGCAGGCCACAATACCCTTATGACCTAAGGCTTCTGCGCCGACAGGGTCAAAAAGGTCTCAAAACACGTTAAGATGTCAAACTCCGTAAAGAGCAAAACCGCGTTAAGGCCTCAGGCAGGCAGTCTTGTTTGTTTCTCGTAAAATATTTGTAAAATCAGTTTTGGACATAATTTTTCTTGTTTCTCGACCACTAACGATACCCCTGAAGTAGACCGCTAGACATATTTTTTTCCGGCGAAGGTGAACTGTCTGATAGTATTATTATGGAAGAAGGCGCCGTGATGTGATCAAGTCTCATAACTTCGACTTCATGACATACGCGGATGATACACAGATGTATTTAACTCTTCACCCAAATGAACGCGAATTCGCGATCCCGCGTCTGGAGCTATGTCTGCGTGACATCAAGGCAGGACCACGGCAAACAAACTTGTTCTCAATGATTCAAAGACGGAGATATATTCATATCAGTTCAACATTTGTCAAATCACCACCCTTTCCCAAAATTGCAATCGGTGAGTCAGAAATAGATTTCTCTTTTTCAGCCAGGAATCTGGGAGTCGTTTTCGACAAAAATATCGATATGAAAGAACATGTTAAAAACGTAGTACGTGCAGCATCTTTTGCAATCTACCGCATTGGCATATCACGGCGCTATCTTGATCGTCGTTCGGTTGAACGTTTAGTACATGCGTTTGTTTCATCACGTTTAGATTCCTGCAATGCTTTGCTCTATGGTCTGCAGAACAAGGAAATTGCAAAATTGCAAAGGGTTCAAAATGCTGCTGACGTCTTGTAACTAGGTGTAAAACACATGAGCATATCAAGCCTGTTCTCAGAGATCTTCATTGGCTCCCCGTGCAGTAGCGCATTTGGTACAGAATTGCTTTGCTTACTTTCAAAGCTCTGCACGGGATGGCTCCAAAATATATCGCCGAACTTGTTGAGAAGCGCAAGCCAAGAAGGGCTCTGAGATCAGCTACTGAGCTGCTCGTATGTCCACCTAAGATCACCAAAAATTATATGGTGATAGGGCATTTTCTGTAGCAGCACCAGCAATCTGGAACAAACTACCCAGTAAACTACGTGCAATATCAAAACCTAATTCTTTCAAGAAACATCTCAAAACTCATTTTTTTCACATCAACATAACTTTTCGTTTGGAATCTTTTAAATGTACTTTGTGACTTTGTACAATGGACACAATTAATGGGGAATACCATTCTTTTAACTTTATTGGTTTCTTCAACATACACAGATGATTCCCTGTGATTTTTAAAATTATATGTGTACAATTATAAATAAAACTAGATCTAGTTCTGGTCTGAGACCAGGGCACCTTGATTTTTATGAGAAAATGATCCGTAGTGACCGCTTCTTGACCTTTGACCTGGTTATGATGCTTGACTTTTATTCTTGCCTGATCGAACCAAACAAGATAAAACAGGTCCGATCTAATTCGGAGCATGTCTTGAGTTTTACCCATGTAAAGTTCAATGACCCCTAGTGACCCCATTCGACGGCGCCAATTTTAATCACTTTAATCACTGTATGAGCATGGACCCAAGGATTCTCTTGACTAATTCTGACATTGATCAGCCATTTCCTCTGAGACTAGAAGCATTTTAAGTGATATGGTTAGAAAATCAACATTTTGACCCCTAGTGACCCCAAATATTTGTTGATTTTAAAAACCGAACTATTATATATGCGTACGATCATAAGGAATATGTTGACTGATTTTGACGCTCCTAGGTCATTTCACTAAATTGCAATGGAGTTTTAAGTGAAAATTACGTTTTGACCCTAGTGACCCCCCGGCCCTACTGACCAAGTCTGGTGATTGTGGCATGTAAACTGTAGGAGAAGAAGCATTTTGTAGATGGGGTCTGCAAGAAAGTTCAATGACCATAACTGACCTGTTCCTGACCTTTGACCCCAAAATCACGGTTGACTTTTTTTCTTGTCTCATCAAATCAGAAAGGATGAAACAAACCCGGTCCCAATCGGAGCATATCTCACGTTTTACCACTGTATAGGTCAATGACCTCTATTGACCCCGCATGACACATCAATTTCAATCGCTGAGATCGCTGTATGTGCATGGACCCAAGGAATCTTTTGACTAATTCTGACATTCATCAGCCATTTCCCCTGAGACAAGAAGCATTTTAGGTGATAATGGTTAGAAAATCAACATTTTGACCCCTAGTGACCTTTTCTTGACCTTTGACCCCAAACTTATGATTGACTTTTTTCTTGGCTTATCAATGCGCACAAGAAAAAGGTAGTCTGGTCAAAATCAAAGCATGTCTTCAGATTTACACCTGTTTAGTTCAATGACCTCTAATGACCCCGTGTGACATGTCACTTTTAGCGGAGGAGCACCCTATATGAACATTGATATGAGGAAGCTTTTGACCAATTCTGACAAACATCGAGTCATTTTCTCTTGCTGACCAGTAATGCACTGTGGCGCCTAGCCACGTTTTGGTTTTAATGTTTTGTGAATTGCATCAAAAAAAATTAATTCACAGGGAAATGATGTGGAAAAAGGTTAACACACACTAGTACGTGCAGAGCATGTATAAGCAATAATCAGTGAATATTTAGACCTAATATTTTAGTGCATGTAACATGTAAAACATGCATGTGTTTACATTATGTCTAGTAATGTGAGGCAAACAACTGGCAAATTACACAGTAATTTGGAAAATAAAAACTGATTTATTCAATTTGTGACACATAGAAATTGTCAAATTTCATGAAATAGTATGAATTTGTGGTATTACCTGACCCCCCCCCCCCCCCCTGAGTATTGTATGAAATGACTGCTATTCGCTGAAAACATGAATAGTAGCTTTCGCAGAAATTGATAGGGTAGCGGGACTTGACATTTTTCTCATGATCTTCCTCGAGTAGAGAATTACACACAAAAGAAAATTTGCAACGATCAGAAGCAGAATAAAATGCGAATAACAGTAATGGAGCGTTCATTATTTCTACCGGGGGGGGGGGGGGGGGGGGGCAGGCTGACAGCATGCCCAGGCTGACAGCATGCCCAGGCTGACAGCATGCTCAGGCTGACAGCATGCCCAGGCTGACAGCATGCCCAGGCTGACAGCATGCCCAGGCTGACAGCATGCCCAGGCTGACAGCATGCCCAGGCTGACAGCATGCCCAGGCTGACAGGGTGTTATAACTGTATTCTACATTCCAGAGGGGAATGTCATAACTTTTAAGTACTTAGGGAAGGGGGGGTCATTTTTTGGGGTTGTTGCTTTCTTTCAGCTCCCCCCCCCCCCCCCCCCCCCCCCCCCCCCCCCCCCCTCCGGTAGAAATAATGAAAGGTCCCTAATTGTATTGCTTTTTATGAGAGAAAGAAATGTTGATCAAGTTTGGATGAACATGATGAAGGAATGATTCTAAAAAAAAAAATTACATTCCTAAATCTTCTACTGAAATATTAAATGACCGATCTAGGTATTCTTTTCATTTTTCATAATCAGGTGCACTGTGCAGAATCAGACAATACTATGAAATATGACTAATGTATGATCAAAAAATAAAATAGGAGGTACCTGTTATTGTCTTTGTGTTATTGTAGTACTGATATTACAGGGGCCAGGTATCGTGTCATTTTTATATACAAGTATACATGTTTGGAAATTAATGGATCAGAGAATACAAATTTGGTGTCAATGTTGATTTTTTGAGAAAATCACAAAATTTACTTTTTTGACCCAAATTTGTTTGAACAAAGCTAACAAAAACAATTGTGAGTACAAAATGCCCAAATCGCTTGATTATAATATAAAGACACTAACTTACGGACAAATTTCTTGTTTTAATTAACCTAATCGAATATATTTTGACCAAAAAGTGGAAAAAATGGAAACTTTTTTTCGGTACTTGTTAGTCAAAATTTCAAAAAATATCAAGATTACAATTTTAAAAAAATTGGGTGCAATAAATAAAAAGAAACTGGCCATTGAGCCTGCATGAAAAATTGGGCTATATCTTGTTACACACCCACAAGGAAAATAAGAGCGTTACTATGCATTTTAATTGTAATGAGTACTATGTGCACATAGTTACGGGAGACGGAACATCTGTAGCAAGACATTGCTAGATTGGGCTTTGGAATGAAAAAAATGGGAATAAATGGACACTTTTTTGGCACTTTTTTGTCAAAATGTCAAAAAATATTAGTCAAGTCAGGATTAAAAAAAATGGGTGCAATACATTTTTAAAAAAACCTGGTCATTGAGCCTGAATGACAATTTTTGCTATATCTTGCTACACACCTGCACGGAATAAACCGTGCACTAGTACTATGCATTTTAATTGTAATGAGTATGTGCACATCAGTTACGGGAGAAGAAACGCGTAGCAAGACATTGCCAAATTGGGCTTTGGAATGAGTGAAAATTTCTGTGATGATTTTTGAATAATAAAATGGGATGCATGTTCATGGGGGGGGGGGGGGGGGCGGCTTTCTTAGAGAGCTAGCAGAACGTGTTAAAGCCAAGTTGGGCACACACACAAACACCTGATAATCATAGGGTGTGCATAAATGGGAATGTTACATGGATATGGGTGTGTGCAAACATGCGTGATTTAAATACATATATGATACGTTTATAGGCATGCCTAGGAATAATCAATGTCGACACACAGTTCTCAAGACTGGGCACAGATGATCAGGACGATAGACCCCTCCTCTCCTCTCGCTAACTCTAAAACTAAAAGACCTCTGAACTAAGACCCCAATATAAAACCCTAACCCTAGGCCTAACACATGTACTGAATTACATGGATGCGCACATGGGGTAGCCTACCTGGATTTAAGGGCACATAAGGTTCCTGTATTATGGGGATTTTGAATATTAATGGCACCTGTGATAACTGAATTTTAAGAGTATACACATCCCATAAACCCCCAACCCGAGAACCGCCCAACCCACGAACCGCAAATTCTAGTATATTATATTTTAGAAGGCCTGAGTGGCATTGTGGCATACCGTACATACATGAATACATGGGGCAATGTGGCGCACTAGTTAGGAGCGCTCGTATACTACTGTGTACCGTTAGTTCTGTTGGTGGATCGTTTCAGCATTGAGTTCAATACGATACCAACCATGCAGATTGAAGTACACGAGTCATGCTCATAGTGCACCGTGGTTCGGAAGTCGCATACAAATGATCATGGTCCCGTGTATAGGAAGATCTATCCCCTAGCACGTTAAAAGGAATAAATATGAATGAATGAATGAAAGGTCACAGACTCCTTCGTATTAAAGAGTAGGGATCGGTCCGTGTCTGTACGCTCATGTTTGTATTCCTAGGTTCCATGGATACATTGTGCGAGTATAGGCCGGGGCGGACCTACGTCATGCCGGTGAAAACAACTTGCACAGATCAATCAATTAAGGCAACCACACATTGCGCCTACTGCGGATTCAAGTGCGTAACGCTGAGCTTTGACTGAGTGCGTGCATGGAATGTTTTGCTTTATGAAACAATTAATTGTTGCCAAGCAAATTTGCTAAAAATAGCTCAAAGTGAAATATGTTGACCAATTGTAGCCCGACGTATACAGATACAGACTCACACTAAAGAAAAGCCATATCAATGTGAATATTGTCAAAAATGCTTTGCTTGGAAGGGTAGCCTGTCATTACACATGAGACGCACCCTAGAGAGAGGTCATATAAGTGTGAATATTGTAAGAAATGCTTTGCTCATTATAGGATAACCGCCTGGCATTGCACCTGAATACAGACTCATACTGAATACAAGCCATCAATGTGAATATTGTCAGTCAAATGCTTTGCTTGGAGGAGTAGGCCTAGGCTGACATTACAAATACAGACTCACACTGAAGAAAAGCCATATCAATGTGAATATTGCCAAAAAAATGCTTTGCTTGGAGGAGTAGGCCTAGGCTGACATTACAAATACAGACTCACACTGAAGAAAAGCCATATCAATGTGAATATTGCCAAAAAATGCTTTGCTTGGATCTTCTTTCGATTTTAATGCGAACAGCACATGTGTCAAATGTGTTGCAGATTGACCGGTTTTTTTCACCGACCTATATTATACTAGGGATGGGCAAATGACAAACAAAATTCAAAAACCAGTAAATTCTGTGGCCATTTTGGCTGCTGAAAATAAATCTGCTATGGTTTGCATGTAAAGTTCTGCTCAAATTATTTGGTCAAACTCTCGCATACAGATGCTTTTATATTGGCCATCAATTTTGGCAAAAGAATGATATTATAAAATTGTGCTGAATTGTGAAAAACAAAACTTTAAGAGTCAGTGGGCGCAAAACAGTAGGCCTAAATGTAATTAGCCACTATGTTGAGTCAGCATAAATGAACAGAATTAACGAAGGACATTGTGTGTAACTCTATTCATAGGATGTTTTATGTTACTACGCTGCATGCTTTGGGTAAAGTCTTTTGAATTTTCCACCATTTATCCCAAACCAAATACTGCCCTCCTGTTGTGTCTGCTTTTTCTTCAAAAGGCTTATAACAGAGATGTTCACTGAAGCATACCCTTATAGTTGTGTCACATCTCTTTTTATAGGATGTAGGTATTCATATTAATACTCAAGTGGTTTTATTATGAACATCATATGAATTAAGAGATGAGCTCATGGTCTGCTCTCTCATCACCTTTTTTGAATAAAAAATAGTTCTAGTCCTAACATTTGATAAAAGGAGGATGAGGGCACTTTTTCTTTTTTATAGTTTATCTATCTATCTATCTATCTAGCTCCACTCCACTGCAGAAGAAAGGCCTCTTCATCAATTTTCCATTTCACTCTGTCCTGACAGGGAGGTGTCATTTGACACCTACCTGGTCCTGAGCTGTCATTTTCCAAGTAACGTTGCCATACTCAGCTTTCTTCTTCTTCATGAATACTTCGCAACATTCCTCGTGGAATAACACGCGAAGGGGGCTTGAACACACAGGACGTGTTAACTGTGCAACCCCTGCCCTGTGACCTAGGACTGATGTGTGTACAGCCACAGACCGGGATGATCCCCTACTCTTTACGAAAGAGTCTGTGACCTTTTAACGTGCTCGGATTTTTGCTCTTCCGATACACGAGACCACCATTTCTACGTGACTTCTGAACCACGAGACAATTGAGACTAAGTACTCTTTGATGTCGTCTGTCCAGCGTTTGTTTGGCCGGCCTGCCTCTTCCTCTGGTGCATGCTCTGGGGATCCAGTCTGTTAATTTTATTTCCAGTATTTTATAGTAAACAATGCAAAATGATTGATTGCATAACTTGAAACTTGAAGAGGACGAGGGCTTTGTAAAATCTTTTTATTTCATGGTTCTAGGTGGGGGGGGGGGGGGGGGGGGGGGTAACACAAAACCTGCTTTAAAATGCTCATTGGACTATAGTAAATCTATTTACCAAGATGTCAGCTTTATAAATTCCTAACAAAAAAGTTAAAGTTAATAAAGACGCCTTCCACATCCAGTGCCGCTAAAATATCAGTTACCGGCTGCCGTCGGGGCTGCCGGCCCGTATCAAATGCCTCTCGGTCGGTACTAAGAAACAGTTGTGAGATTGCCTCAGTAATATCACAATATCTCAACTTTTACTTGTGATGATCATGGTATCAAATTCATAATAACGTCATGATTTTTCTGAATGTGTTCCTCTTACCGGTAACGGGCTGATTAATGGATAAAGCGTTGTTTTCCACGGAGGGAGTTGTGTCCCCGGGTATGTCACAGAATCACGGCATATATAGATGAGGTGACCGTTGTTTACATTTATGACGCCCTCTGTTGATTTGAGACAAAACTAACCGGGCATGTTTCCTATAGTTTACATAGGCCAGATCAGGTTTTCTAACTAGATTGTGGTGTTACAGCAAATTGTTATCAAAACTGTCTTTAAACTTGCTTAGGAATGCTATAAGCTATCGAATTTCACAAAAAGAATTAAAAATAAATGAGTTTTACAATTCATTAGAAAGAAATTTCATGTTGTCTTCATTAACTTTACTGTATATTCTGCCCGGAGGGAATCAAGAGAGGGTGTCCCATTTGTAAATACATGACGTCACCGGTCACACCATCTATAGATCCAGATATGTACATGTATGTAACATGTAAACGCCTACTAGCGTAAGCGTTGTGCTCTCCCCGCCGGAGGTATGTCACGGAATAAACCGTATACTTCATATTCACGATTTATCATGTGTATCACTCTGCCGGGTAGAAAATACCACCCACATAGCTACAGAGTTAGGCTGAGTCTATTTGTACAACAGTACTGTTGTACAAAGTTGTTATTCGTACAACTGTTGTACCAATATTGGTACGACTGTCGTTACGAATTAGGCAGTCGTACGAATTACAGCATCTCATGTTATTTGTACAACAGTTGTGCAAATAGCTACGGCCTTTTCAGATAAAGGCGTGGATCCTTGGAATCTAAAAATTATGCTGGTTCCCTGCCACCGCTGTTCACCTGGATCCCCGGGACAAGTCATCTCATAGATAAGTGGTGTGGAGCCATTGATGCAGGGAATAAAATAGGATATACTGCTCATGGTACTTGGACAGCTGCTAATGTAAAGAGGAACCATGCCAGAAGAACAAAATCCCTCCATTGTCCAAATTCTGATTTCCCAGATAAATTAAAAGTTACTATTTGGTACTCAATTAGTTCTGGAACAGTGTTTGGGGGCATTTTGGGTCCCCAAAAAGGTGAGTAGGTCATAAAAACGGAGGATTTTTCAGGACTGAATTTTGACATTGCTTCCCGTTTGCTATCCAGCCCGACTAAATACGCTATTTTTGACGTGAGTTACTTAAGGCATAGATCTTTTTTCTCAAATATCTAGTCAAATCCCTAACATTTTAAGGGGAATGGCCCTAGTGACCCCATGTGACATGTCACTTTTAATCGCTGAAGACCCTATATGAGCATGGACCCAAGGAATCTTTTGACCAATTATGACGGTCATAAGTCATTTCCTCTAAGACAAGAAGCATTTTGAGTGAAAGGAGTGAAAATTGACATTTTGACCCCTAGTGACCCCAAATATGTTCCTATTTTTAAAAAACGGAGTATTAGTTATGGGTACGCTCATAATGAATATGTTGATTGATTATGAAGGTTCTAAGTCATTTGACTAAGAAGCAAGGGCGTTTTAAGTGAAAATCACGTTTTGAACCCTAGTGACCCCCCTGTGACCTTTGACCCCAAACTGTGAGATCACTGTATGAAGGTCTGGTAGGGGGTCCTACTGACCAAGTCTGGTGATTGTAGCATGTAATCTGTAGGAGAAGAAGCATTTTGTAGATGGGATTGCCAGAAAAAAAACGACAGTTACAGATACAGTACCTCGATTTTTGAAAAAATCAAGGTAAGAAGATTAACAGTGATTGTAAATGATTGTAAATGTTACAACCAAGTCGTGTAAGAAGCAAACAGTAGAATAAGATCTGATACGAAGAGTCAACTTTATCAAACTACTTATACTTCATATGAGATTGTAGATAGAGAAAGGAATGTGTTAGGAGAGGTACAAGTAGCGCAGTCATTTATGCATCACCGAAAGTCATGTATGCATCACCTTAAATGCCAAGCCTACCATACCTATGTCTCAAAATACCCTCAATCACTGGCACTCCCTGAAGAATGAGGAGACACATAATGCAGAGAAAATGCTGATGATTTCGATACAACGAGAGGTAAACTTTTATTTTTCGAAACATAAGGGGGTGTGGGGTGTGTTTGTTGTTGTTTGTCGTGTTGTTTGTTGGGGAGGGGAGAGGGAAGGGTAGCCCAACAATTTTACACCAGCAATTAGAAGTCGGTATGTGTTATTTTGTTTTATAAACATGAATAAAGGTACATTTATGATTATGACAAAATGCACCTGAGATACAGCAACAGAATAATTATATGTTTATTGACCTACAGAGTTTACTTGTTTTCACGATTTAAGATTTACCATACAATATATAAACGAGGGTACGGATTCTGAAGGTAAATCTTTACAGCACTAGTACAGGGTGTCTCAAAAAAAACCGTGCACGTGTTTACCCAGCTTATTGACCGTGAACTTGTAGAATGTGGTGTAACAATTGTATACATATTGATAGCCATAACGGTTAGCTTTTATATTCCGTTTATTTCATCTGATTTGGTTTTGTCAATCTTGAGATATGACCAATTAACTAAAGCTACCTAAAGTCAACGTTGTGCCACTTTACAGTTTGCAATGAATAGAAAGGGTTACTCCGGAGAGGGGGGGACATTGTTACCACCGGGGTTACCACCCTCTAAAAAAATCCAATCCGAAATGCAGAGTATGCTTATTTGGGTACCATGTTATAGCTAGAGGTTCCCTCTATCCATACACACTAAAACAAGTACAAACATTCCACGCATGACGTCACAATGACGTCACCAAACATGGCCGACCTCAAAATCCCGCCGTATTCGCTGGACAGTGAAATATCATAGAAATCTTCGCCAAAAAAGTTCGGAATTTCACCCGGTTTTTTGCGTATAAGTGATGGAAATTGTGTTTCTAACATAGGCCCATGCTAAAATATTTCAGGAACACACAATAAAAATATTTTTCAAAATGGTGATTTAAAAAAAAAGTAAGGTGGCAACCACCCCCCACTATCGGACTTTGACGGCTTACCCTACCCCCGGGTAAGGTGGCAGCCTCAATTTGTTTTCGTCAAAACGAGCGCAGGGAATGTAAAAGCGATCACCTAGACGCCCTAGGTCACTGGACGAGGGTTTTAATGCTTATCTTAAGCATTCTTTCCGTAAAAGTGGCACAACTTCGATTTTAGGTAGCTTTAGTAAATTGATCATATCTCAGGATTGACAAAACCAAATTAGATGAAATAAACGGCATATAAAAGCTAATTGTTTGGTCTATCAATATGTATACAATTGTTACACCAAATTCTAGAAGTTCATGGTCAATAAGTTGGGTGAACACGTGCACGGTTTTTTTTGAGACACCCTGTATTACGCTTTATTAAAGAAGTGTTGTCTGAGTGAAAGAAAAGTAGGGCATTGTAGGCATAATGGCGCAGAGCTTCATGATTCCATCTACGTGATAACTTAAATGGAAATAATATATCGGAACTAGAGCACGTACCGGGTTCAGAGACATACATCTTAATTCCATATATATATATTAATGTCAGACAATTTCATACAAACAAATGTCTTCAAAATGGGACAATGTCTCGAACGGGTGCATAATAAACAGCCTCTAGACTTCTTTTCTGAGCCACTCTGAAAGGAAACAATCGCTGTTGCGATTTCAATTATGCTGATGTACTACACTGCAAAATCAAGTGTTAAAGATGAACGTGTTCAGATGTTAAAATCTTTATGTTAGTGTTATTAAAATAACGCAAATGTTTACTTATTAACATTCAAATGTTACATTATCAACACAACTGTTAAGACATTGTTATAGAAGTGTTTATGCAGCATTACTGGTGTTAACCATAACGCTCTAGTGTTAATATTTAAACGTTAGTGTTCGACCACTCTGTTGAACATGATGATGAATAAGCACATGGCGTTCTAAACGTGTTATTAGTTAACATGTTTAAACGTTAATATTACTATGGTAGTGTTAAAACAAGAACACCAATGTCGATTTATAACGTTTAGTGTTAAAGATGAACGTGTTCTGAACGTGTTCAGATGTTAAAATCTTTATGTTAGTGTTATTAAAATAACGCAAATGTTTACTTATTAACATTCAAATGTTACATTATCAACACAACTGTTAAGACATTGTTATAGAAGTGTTTATGCAGCATTACTGGTGTTAACCATAACGCTGTAGTGTTAATATGTAAACGTTAGTGTTCGACCACTCTGTTGAACATGATGATGAATAAGCACATGGCGTTCTAAACGTGTTATTAGTTAACATGTTCAAACGTTAATATTACTATGGTAGTGTTAAAACAAGAACACCAATGTCGATTTATAACGTTTAGTGTTAAAGATGAACGTGTTCTAAACGTGTTCAGATGTTAAAATCTTTATGTTAGTGTTATTAAAATAACGCAAATGTTTACTTATTAACATTCAAATGTTACATTATCAACACAACTGTTAAGACATTGTTATAGAAGTGTTTATGCAGCATTACTGGTGTTAACCATAACGCTCTAGTGTTAATATGTAAACGTAGTGTTCGACCACTCTGTTGAACATGATGATGAATAAGCACATGGCGTTCTAAACGTGTTATTAGTTAACATGTTCAAACGTTAATATTACTATGGTAGTGTTAAAACAAGAACACCAATGTCGATTTATAACGTTTAGTGTTAAAGATGAACGTGTTCTGAACGTGTTCAGATGTTAAAATCTTTATGTTAGTGTTATTAAAATAACGCAAATGTTTACTTATTAACATTCAAATGTTACATTATCAACACAACTGTTAAGACATTGTTATAGAAGTGTTTATGCAGCATTACTGGTGTTAACCATAACGCTCTAGTGTTAATATTTAAACGTTAGTGTTCGACCACTCTGTTGAACATGATGATGAATAAGCACATGGCGTTCTAAACGTGTTATTAGTTAACATGTTCAAACGTTAATATTACTATGGTAGTGTTAAAACAAGAACACCAATGTCGATGTATAACGTTTGGACGCAACACTATGAATGCCGGTGTTCAGAAATTATTGTAGTAGTATACAAATAATGATGCTAGTGTTAATTTTATTTTAACTTTTGTTGTTTTTAACTTAGGCCTAGATGTTAAAAAAGCACTTGTGTTACCCAGCAAACACAGAACGTTTCCGCAACGTTGCACCTAAGTTGCAGTTAGGTACATCATTTTTTTAATCACCCCCATCTGGCTTCATCACGACGTTCATATAACGTTTACACAACCAAATTATGTTACCTGGGCTGTAATCGCTAATTTGCATATTTTACCTGGCCTTACATGAGTCGAGTAAATTGTGGAACTAGCTCATTAGCATAATTTCAATGGTACAAAAGTTAGCACCGGTGCTCGTTTGTAACCTTTAAATTATGGTAATGAGCTAATTTGCACCTTTTATTTATTTAAACCTATTTAAAAAAAAGGTTTAAGTCGATACATACATTTAACAGCTTTTAACACCATAGAAAGCATTTTGATCTGTATACGTAAGTTCTCATATGTATAGCTATAGGCAAGTCATTGTTCACTATGCCATATACATTGTACATTGAGCAATAATATAGTACACATGAAAAGGTCAATGCCCGCCCCCTCCCTCTATAATACCACTACCGTTCCCTGGTTGCCATGGTGTAACTAACCGAATTTGATGAAAGTTTTTTACACGTTTGGGATAAAATGTGAACAGTAGCATTAATAAAATAAGTTATTAACGCAATGAAGTGTTAATTAAGTGTTACTTCTTATTAACGTGTCAAAGTGTTAAATATTATTAACATATGAACATGTTAATGCATAACATTAATGTTGAAGTATTAACATAAACGTTATTGCCTGGCAGCACAGTTATGTTAACGCTGATGATACTCATGAACATGTTCATGTGTTAATGATGAACACTTGAACGTGTTCATCATTAACACATGAACGTGTTAATTAAGTGTTACTCTAAGGTGTTAATAAAAGTGTTCAAATATTAACACTTGATTTTGCAGTGTAGATGGGCGTTAATGAAAGCCGCTGACTTAGTTTGTACGAGCATGAACAACTATAGTAGATTCATAGACTTTGGCTGGTCAGCCCTCTTATGGCAAAAGGATGTATCTTATATGTACTTTCCTAATGATATACTTCCTTTTAACATGGATTGTGTTAACTTGGTTCAATAATCATCACTTAGGAAAAAGTTGCAACTTGTAAAGACAATTAAAGTAATATACTGCCTTTTACCACTACATGATTTATGGGAAAAAAAGCTAACTTTGATCATTGTCGTTCGTTTTCATCCTCATCTACATACAAGAATGATTAAATTTCAAGAAAGAAATGAATATTAATGTGTGTCTCTTGTTAAGATATGGAAAGTGGGAATATTGCGCTATTTGCTTGGGTAGTTTAAATTCATGCGTGAACGCATGTTTTTAGGGATGTGTTTGAGGTACAGTATATCGCAGCGAAACCAATAGCATCTAAACAATGCCGATACCGTCATGATTGGTCCATTATAGTTCCTCTAATGAAATATTTATGAATCTATTATAAAAGACTTGAAATTAAATAACGAGAAACGGTTGGATGAGTCGGTTTAAATTTCCCAACAACCTACTGCTCAGTAAGCATAAATATACAAATCTACCGAGGATTATTCTAGATTAAGTATTTCTGAGAAATGGAAAGGTCAGAAAATACACATCCTTATTTTAGCAAAATAACAAATGTAGCAAACATGTATATTTACAAGTAGCATAAAACGTTCTTGATCTGTTGCTTATGTATTTCAAAATCAATAATCGTTACCAAAATTGATATACACCTAGCACAAACAGATCCTGGCCAGGTAATATGTTATGTTAGCTAACATAAAATAGATAATATGACACAATATGACACCTTCCCACGCGCATAAGTATGTGGAGTCAATAACCCTACGCGATGAGCCCAATTTTGGGCTTTGGATTTGTTTTTTAGTTGTCCGAGAAAAATTGAAAATAATTGTAGTATTCTGCGCCAAGTACATGTATATGGGCTGGGTCCTTTTTTTCATCGAAAAACTTCCACGTCGGGTGTTACCAACTTGCGCAATCGTAGTATTTTGAGGTATATATGGTAGGGTTAGGGTCAAGGTCAAGGGTGGGATAAAATCATCGGACTATCTGCCTCTAGGAATTCTGGTACCTAGGCTGCCCTCTATATGTTAAGATGTTAATTTGTGTGCAAATCTGTAGGGTTGAAAAGCAACAATTCAATGATTGCACAAATTGACGGGTTCACGTGACTCACACCCGTCAATTGTTAGCGCCCTCAAGTTAGCGCTTTCGTTCCGGAGCTGACTGGTAAATGAATGTTTCGTTCTTGAGTTACACTGGTTCTTGATTTTGACCAATCAGCAGCCTTGCTTGGTTTCAATAGCACCCATGTCAACAAAATCATATTTTCTGATTTGAGACATTTCGTATACTTCGTATCGTATCTCGTTTTCTGACATTAATTGAAAACCCTTAATCAACTCATAGTCTAATCACCATTAACCCGGAACATGATAATGATATATACAAAACCTGGATTTAACTGAAGAGAAATCATTGACACTCTTAACCACAACGCTTCACTTGGATCACAAGTTTTTCGAATGGACTACAGACGATACCATTATTTATTACGTTTGTACCTAATGTTGTGTTATATGTGTCCATCATAAAAGGATTAAACCAATGCATCCGTCGTATGAGTTTGTACGGAGTATCTAAACCCAAAGACACAGGGATGCGAAACCAAATTGCTAATCTTAATGTCTATTTAGCCTATTTTGGACAAAACTAATCTAAACAAAGTGTATGACTTTCTATTGTTGAGCACTTTATATGGGTTTAGGGCAGCGAAGCAGCAGAAGAGATGATAAGTGCTACTTGACTTGGGGCGGACCGGAGGCGGGAAATATAATAATGTGATATATGATCGTCGGAGAACGGTAATACCCGGGTTCAAGTGCATATTAAGTGATACCCTTTCAAACCATGTAATAGGATAGGGATCCTATTGAGAAGACAGAATTGGAATAAATTCATGCCTGAGTATACGAACAGGCGAGAAAAAAAGACCGTTTAAGGGTCATTCTTCGGTTAATGTTACATTTCAAGAAACTCAGTTTTGAATTTCAAATTTGTCTAGCTTTAAATATTTTTTTCACAAAGATGAACATCTGTAACATATTAAAAACATGTTTGGCACAATCTTTACGGATATTTAATTGATTTTTTCTTTCTTTTTGTGTATGGTTTGGTCACACGATTGAGTCATCTCCGTCACGTTTTCAGTATGAAATCCATTAGAAAATGTATATGATTCCAGACTAGAATTGACATATATATCCCAAAATGTAAAATAAAGAGTATTCTCTTCAAATAAATCTACTTTTTTATTGTTTCAGTACAACATACCGATTTTAAAACTTCGCAAAAGTTGACAACCTCAAAAAGTACCGATATTGGTTAAACATTTTGACTGTCACTTATTTTTCATCGACACCACATACATTTTATTTTATCTAAGTTGGCATGAGAACACTATTTAGATATAAATTACAACTGATAATTGTGTCCAATGCTTTATTATTTTAAATATTGTGAGCCTCAAATACTCATGTGACGGAGAAGACTGCATGTGAAAGTCAAATCCGTAACGGAAAATGTGACGGAGATGACGAAAATGTGACGGAAATGACGTGACGGAAATGACAATCTTAATAATAATAATAATAATAATAATAAATACAATTTAAAAGCGCCTTATGTTGTACACAACCGCAAGGCGCCTTACAAAAATGTGATATAGAAAACTTAATTAACACATGCATTCAAACTAATTAAAATCAATTAATGTATGATAAAACACAAAAGTTATTATACAAATATAAAATACAACAACATCAAAATCCGGATACAAAGACCAAGCATTATAAATATGAAATTGAAATTTGTAATCCAAAATTAATTGCATCTATAATAAAATTACAAGAACTAATAAATAAATATAATTAAAAGAATATCAAACAACATTGAAGTGTGGTGGGGATATGGGAGTAGAAGAGGGGACGGGACTTGGGGATGTAGGTGGAGAGTGGAGTGGGATTCTGGAAGGCGATGTGATGGTATAAATCCCCAAACTCGCATTATTGTGCATCACAGTCCGTCTTGTAAATGCTCACGATACAACTCTGACAATATAACACTAAAGGACCCCGTAATGTTTTACTCAAACGCTAAAATCGCTTAACTTAAAAACCGCGAAATTCAAGAACCGCACTAGTTGTTATTGAAACAATTTTGACTATATTTTAATCATTTCTAGAGCCCTCTTATCGAGGCGAAATCAAAAGCGCGGTGTGATTCGAATTGAGCTTAATTGAAATCATTATTTTTATTTTTAATTATTATTTAATTACAACATGTACGTGCCCTATCTAATTATGAAGGCGAGTGATATAAACGCATGTGGCACGTTTCGACACGATTTGTTTGTATAATAAGACAGTCAGCTGAAATCAATAGGTTACACATAAAGAGGGCGACTCGTTTTAGCAGTTGCTCATCATACAGACATGACGAAAAGTTTTCAACCCCAAGTGAAGCCGACGAATTCAAATAATCGTTACACAAAAACAATCCTTTTTTTTTGTAAAGCCATTGCTACTTCGCCAGAGTGAGGTGTAAATCAAAATGCTAAGAGCATCATACCGAAGAATGCCACTTGCATGAAATACTTCCAGAAGTTTTCTCTAAATCTTACTTACCATCGATATCAAGACAACTTACACTTAATCTTGCTTATCATCGACATCAAGAAAATGTACCCTAAATCTTACTTACATGTACCATCGATCAAGAATTAGTTTACCCTAAATCGTACTTACTATCGACATCAAGAGCATTTACCCTGAATATTGCTTACCATCGAAATCAAGAAAAATAACACTAAATCTTGCTTAATATCATCGACATCATGAAAAATAACACTAAATCTTGGTTAATAATATGATCGACATCAAGACTATTTACCCTAAATCTTACATCAATCAACGTATATAGTTGAGGTATGATGGCTTTCTTGCGACAACTATAGTTTTTATATTAGTTTGTTCGTGAAAACAATAAATCAATGATACATATGACATCATAAACACTTTCCACGCGGCAGGCGGCTGCAGACTACATTCCAAAATTTCACAAATTGTTTAAAAAATGTCAAAACTATTGAATTTCATCACCATATTTGGTTCACCATGTAAAACGTATTAAAATAAGTACAACCAAATGCGTAGTATATATGGTTTAGTAATTCGTGAGATAGACTTTGGAAGTTGGGAAAGGTTTCTGAAAAATCTGTTTTGTATAATATGCTAACAAACATTATGTATGTAAATAAAAAACTAAACGTTACTGATACTTCTGTATATATCCAACCATCATTCACAAAAATTTAATCAATACAGGTGCTCTCAGCTAACGCATGAAATTGAATTGTAAATTTATATATAATAAATAATTTGTAATATTACTTGTACGATGAATGATACATTTCAATTTCTGTTTAATTTAAAACTAATGGATATTACAGGCTTCTGGCATGATTCGTGTTGAAAGTTAAAGAAAGTAAACTTATATGTATATGCAAGCTCCCTACAATATTGGTTAACCTACAGTACTTAACACTGATGATACAAAATGTATCAAAAAACTGTTCTACAGGGAAACCCATTTAACCTTCTTTATTCCACTGTCAAAATTTGATCACGGAAAGGCATCCTATGGGGGAAATACAATAATACTGTGCACAATTATAGCAATCATATCAATTTAATTAACATCTATTAAACAATAAGCAGCAGCTTAACGTACGTATGATTAAGATGATTCATAAAGGGAATTTGGTGTGAATACTCCAAGGAAACATAACGGTTACAGAGAGAAGCGAAATATTATCTTGAACTATCATGTCTGCAGAACCTTCAAAGCTTCTGCAAAGAACTGAAACACATTATTTAAAAGCTAAATTACGAGGGTCATTGAATAAGTTCTACCTCCTTACTCATAACATAGCCAATATGAATGTCAGCCTCATAGCAATTGTCATGATTATAGTTCTGAATTATAGCTACACAATGATAGTAAATGATGACTGATATCTGTTTCACCTTTTTATGGTGCAATCAAAGCCAGAGAGAGATTTTGGACAACGGAAACGGAAAATTACCCTAAAGATATATATAAATGTTAAATTTCGTTTTTCTCGACTCCGGATTGTATGATTAGATTTGAAAATTGAAAACAATGGATGATATATGAATACAATACAGTCTTATAATGTATAATAATATGGTAGGCAATGTTAAACCTCGTAGGCTTGCAAATAGCATAATATCAACTCGAATGTATAATTGCTACGCATTTAGCATAGATACTGCTTTTCAGTTAAATTTTCGTTGTTACAAGTCGAGCCACAATGATTCATCGTATGTAATTTTTTTTAACATGATAGTCACTTTATAAGTTCTTCTTATATGCAACCGTCATAATATTCAATCAGATAGTCAATGGTACAAAATCATCATTTCGATACTTGCTATCCCTCCATTTAGTCCTGTACATTATATTGAAGATCTCATAGTTTTAATGAAAAGCAAATAATGACTTTTGTAGCGGTTCTCTAGAAGGGTTAAAATTAATGGCTGTCCTGATCTATTTCGGGCTAGATAGAGGGCAATTTTTCCCAAGAAATCAGTCATTTTTACTGTTTATAGTCTGTTTAAGAGATATCTGAAATTCAGAACGGGTTTAATTGACCAATAGAATTGGCCAAATTAATAGACCTGAAGAGATATGTTGTGTTTGTCATCCATTCGCGTCACGCTAAATGGACCTTTGGTTTTCCATGCATCTGAAGAATAGTAGGTAAGTTATGAGGTAGGAGGAAGAACTTATTGAATGACCTTTTGGGATTGTTTCTAGAATCTTTCTTAGATTGCCTACACAATTTGGTGATCCAACTATTGCCCCTTTTTCACAATTACGCATAATTGGAGTATAAATGGACAGTAGAATGACCTCTGTTCCTCATAATGCTTATGTTGTTCAAGCTGCTTCTTTTCAGCTCAGAACATTTAATTGGAAAGATTCGTAAATATCTCACTTAAAAAGCGACAGAACATTATTGGTTCATGCATTTTTCGCATGGATATAGGTAACGCTATTCTGTTTGGGCTTCCTCAAGATTGAATTCGCCGATTGAAACTAAAACAGAATATGGCCACCACACTCATCACTCTTACAAAGCAATCTGATCACATCTCACATGTCTTATTTGAACAACACTGGCTTAGTAAGTTTTCGAATTCAATACAAGCTGATGCTTCTAACTCACCGTGCCGTAAACGGAATTGCACAACCATATATCAGTTTTATTCTACAATCCATCTCTGAATGTAATGGAGGTTAAGACTTACAGCCAGTTAAAGTCATGACAGATTACCCTGACGAATAAGTTGAAAGACAATTTGTAATTGATTATATGCGTTAATTAAGAATCATATTGCACGTAATTTATTGTTACGAGAATAACATGACAGACGTTTCCGGGGCAATCACTGTGGCGTCTGAAATGTCAGATTAATCTTTGTGTTCCATGAATGAGTTTAAAGGAACTGATTTACATCAATCAAATAGTGTGTGTTCTTTTTTTTTATATAGAACTTCTTACACTTCCGATGAAATACCAAAGGTGGAATAAATGATGTTGAAATAACATGTACAGTTATGTTCGATTGCTAAATAGCCCTTGACCAGTGGCGTAGCCAAGGGGGGGCAAGGGGGGGCAGCTGCCCCCCCTGTGGGGTTCTCTGCCCCCCCTGTTGCCCCCCCTGTGGGAAATGTCAGTTGAAATAATTTGGGACTAACCTATTCACAACACAAGGAAATTCAATCCTCAATTTGGTTGTTGCCCCCCCACCAAAACTCCCGGCCCCCCCTTTGCCCCCCCACTGAGAAAAACCTGGCTACGCCACTGCCCTTGACGTGTCAAGTTTGGTCTCTAACCATAGCGTCAACCTTTCACATAATTGATAACCACTGTTACAGACTTTAATAACATTCTGTTTTCATGAAATTCTTTCCACATTTATAGGCCACTCTTTTTTTCTTGGACTAGTGGCATCACTAGAAGAGTTACCATGATTTCATGAGATGTCTGTCTACTGTTCACGGATAAGAAATGTTCTATCATCTGATCTGATGACATAAAAGTGTTAACTTGCCTTTCATATTAGAGGTATGTTAAGTATTGGATGTGGGTTCGAGTCTCGCTGCGATCAACGTTTTGTGCTCTTTAGTAATAAGCCAGCCGTATTTAAATTGGTACACCCCTACATACTCACATACGAACACACCCCCACCCTACACCCCCACCTACATACACACCTACTGTTATACTGTACACAGCGCCCTATCCCGGGCATTAATGGTACAGTGCCCTGAAAGTTAGGGACATGAGTTTGTGTGTACACAGACCGGGATGATCCCCTACTCTTTACGAAGGAGTCTGTGACCTTTAACGTGCTCGGATGTTGCTCTTCTGATGCACGATACCACCATTTCTACGTGCATTACTATGATATATATAACTAATAGGGCGAGCGTGTTAAGCGTCATCTCAGGTAAATATCGAGTATGGGTGGCAAAGCTCGCCGATTTTTTTATTTTTTTTTCCTGGCCTGGTTGAAGTACTTTGGTAGCATATCAGAAAAACGAGATTAGTTTGTTAATCTTTTACTCGTTGCCATGGCAACAGCCCAATTTAGATTTTAGCCATTTTTGGGTCAATATCAGTAAAAAATAGTCGAAATTTACCGCACATTCGTTATCTTATTGCAGCAGTATGCAAGATTTTTTTTTTAAATAGCTATTACTTGATAAAGACACATCTTTATACTTTAGACACAAATAAAATAAATAAATTAAAAAAAATGTTTTGATGTATTTTCTGACCTGGCAACACTGCTAGTTTTGACATATTAAGAAAATTGATATTTTAGCCTATCTTTGCATCTCGTAAAAACTACTTGCCAGGGCACTCAGGATATTGTCCTCATAGGAGGAGGGAGAGATGACTTTACCCTACTCATATCTGATGGAAACAGCTTGGGGTATTATATACTTTAACGGCAGTGTTGCCAGATAATGACGCATTTTGGAAAAATTACAATATTTCGTTTGTTACAAATAATGACATTCATTTTGATACTGAAGCCATTTTATTACGACAAATTGGATTTAGTATACACCAGATGTTCCAGGGACTTCCATAGATACCCGTCAAGTAAAGCAGGTGGTAATATAGGGCCTATACTTCTACTCTTGTTGCCAGAAAGTTCACAGTTCGGCAACATTGCTATATTCAGATAATTTGATTTCGTATATTATTATTAGTCGGGTATGTACAGAGGGGTTGACGTGCACCCCCAGTACTAAACCAAACCAACTTTTTAGGTGTCTTTTAGGGTCCTTAAACACATTTTAGATGTTAACAGTGAAAAAAATGGGATGCTCTCCAGATCTTTATTTTTTTTAAATTTTATTTGGGTCTAAAGTATAAAGATGTGTCTTTATCAAGTAATAGCTACTTTTTAAAAAAAAATCTTGCATATTGCTGCAATAAGATAACGAATGTACGGTAAATTTCGACTATTTTTAACCGATATTGACCAAAAAAATGGCTAAAATCTAAATTGGGCTGTTGCCATGGCAACGAGTAAAAGATTAACAAACTAATCTCGTTTTTCTGATATGCTACCAAAGTACTTCAACCTGGCCAGGAAAAAAAAAAAATCGGCGAGCTTTGCCACCCATACTCGATATTTACCTGAGATGACTCTTAACATTTGTACGGTAGAATGTTTTAGACCATTTCACCTTTCTACGCATCACTTGTCAGAATCCTGATCTAATAAAATTGTATAAATCATCGTTTTCAATAATTGCTTCCAGCACGCTGTCAATTAAAATGTTTCTTCTCAGAATTGCATTTACTTTGACAACATTTGCTTCGCTTCATCTGGAACTGTCTAATCTAATTAGGCCCTATTTCGTTAGGCCCTATTTCGCCCTACCAATCTCATGCTTTGTTATCATTATAAATTGGTTATAACTTGTTTACCATCACTTATCTAGAACCTTTTAAATTAAGGCCATAATAAGTAAAAGTCGTGTACTAACTCAGAATTTAATACACACGTATAAGTCAGTGTATATCTGTTCGAGGGGAGGATAAATTGTCATTGTAACAATGCTTTGTTTGAAAGGATCAAGAATATGCCTCCCTTATATTTCTACTTGTATTATTCCTGAATTAAAACAAAGATTTATAGTTGATTGTGATACATATGCATATTAAGAAATTCCTGGAGAAATATATGAACATAATTGACTGACAAATAAGCGAAATTACAACTTTTGAGAGCTAAACCTGTTTTTCACCTCTCCAAAGTCATTAACACAGTTTGACATGACAGTACTGCACTCATCAATATCAAGGGCCATTTAAATTTTGATTCACCCTGTAGGGAAGAACAGCAAATCTCGATGCTCGCATGTATGCACTCTAGAGTTATTATGTACGTAATGATTACCTGGAAATTTAAGAGTTTTAACTCTTTCCAGAGTCATATATACTCGAGGCTTCTACAAAGCAATCTTCATCAATGTATGTAAATTGTTATAATTGTATGAATAATAAAATAGTTTTCCACCAATAGTAAGAGTTTTAACTCCTTCCAGGTAATCATAAAGACAAAATATACTTCGTTCCGGCCAAAAATAAGTGTATATTCGGAAACATTCACGCGCTTTTTTTTACGCGCGCATTTCATGACTCAGATCAATGTTGTCGGTTGCTTTTCATTTCTTGCCCCCTCTCCCAATATCAATAACCTAGTTACGCGACTGATTGACGTCATTACGATAAAAGGGACATCAACGCTTGTTTGTTTGTTTGTTTGCTTAGCAAGTTCCAACAGGACAATCTGTAATCAAGCCTGTAATCGCGTACATAAGTACCAATTACAACCGGCCTGGCATAGTGGCCACTCGTAACAAACGAGGTTTTACGTCCAGTTGAGAAACCGTTCAAGCTTACTGATGTCCCTTTGTAGACGAAACAAGTTGATTTAGCCACTTAAGTGGGGTTCACAGACAAGAGATAGGTAACTCATGTCTCATGCATTCATACAAGATGCACCATATCCATTAGTCTTAAAGGAATCGATTGCTTAATTTAGATGCTATTTGTTTACAGCTAACGTTCTGCAGAACATGGTTACTCTCTAAATGTAAAGGCCCTGTCACACCATAGCGTATGGCCTGAACGTGGCCTGAACGTATGCCGACGTATTCAAAAAATAGCTCGAAAATTGTCAGAGTCCGAGAACGTCCAACTTCCCAACGAATTGCGTCAACATCGGTGATGGAATGGACGTATCCATAGCGTATTAAACGCATACATAGCGTATGACTAACGTATTGATAGCGTATCACTAACTTATACCAAACTTATGACAGCGTATCACAGCGTATGCGATCGGCGAGCGTATGACCAACGTATTCGTAGCGTATGTCTGCCGTGCTCGACGTATCCTCAGCGTATCCTCGGCGTACAACGAACACGTGACTTATGCCGTTGCAGAAATTGAGTTTCGTACGTGTTGCCAGTTCAAGTAAACGCATCCTAGATGATAACTATTAAAATATCTAGAAGGGTAAATCTATATGTCCAACCTACAACTTAAGACGATTAACGTACCTCTAACGTATGTCAGCGTATGTCTAACGTATGTCAGCGTTTGTAAACGTATGTCTAACGTACCACGAACCTATCGGGAACTTATGCAGAACGTAAGTTAAGCACACGTTGAGTACGTCGAGAAATTTTGAACATGTTCAATAATTTTTCGCGGGCTCGACGTGTTCCAAATTTTCACAACGTATCACAGCGTGCTCTTAACGTATACGACGTATCCCAAACTTACCCCTAACTTGTATCAGCGTACACCAACGTACACCAACGTACGCCAACGTATTTTTCGATATTTCGCATACGCTGTTATACGTTCAGGCGATACGCCATGGTGTGACAGGGCTACAGTACAGCTAGCGCGCATTCGGCGTTTTGGGAACTTATGGAGGGTTTGAGTATATAAATGGGTCCCTTGAGTATCTCATCCTCACTTCTTCATGGTCTGTCTTGGCCTTCTTGCTCTTTCCTCCTCGGCCCCTGGTTGTTTGCTTCTTCTTGGGAGGCATGTTAACTGCTTGATGACATCGGCGGGAATGATGTAATGTGAGATCGGCGCGGTACGTATTTATACGTGCTACAGCGGCATAATAAGCCACGTCTTCGTTGTACGTCGAGGAAACGCTGACGATACGTCGAACACGGCAGACATACGCTACGAATACGTTGAGTATATGTTAAGCATACGTTAGTCATACGCTCGCATACGCTCGCATACGCTGTGATACGCTGTCATAAGTATGTTATAAGTTAGTGATACGCTATCAATACGTTAGTCATACGCTATGTATACGTTCAATACGCTATGTATACGTTCAATACGCTATGGATACGCTATGGATACGTGACAGGGCCTTACACGATCGCCCGGCATAAGGTGAATACGTGAGAATACGTCGAAACTCGTTGGAAATACGTCAGGCATACGTTAGACATACGGCACATATACGTTTACTTACTGGCAACACTTGTCCCGCCGTGTACGAAACTCAATTTCTGCAGCGGCATAAGTCACGTGTTCGTTGTACGCCGAGGATACGCTGAGGATACGTCGAACACGGCACATATACGCTTCGAATACGTTAAGCATACGTTGGTATACGCTCGCCGATCGCATACGCTGTGATACGCTGTGATAAGTTTGTTATAAGTTAGTGATACGCTATCAATACTTTAGTCATACGCTATGTATACGTTTAATACGCTATAGATACGCTATGGATACGTCCATTCCATCACCGATGTCGACTTCGAAGAGTTCCTACAGTGATCACTCCATTGGAGTGAAAAAAGAGTGAAATATAAGGAGTAAATTTCACTCATTAAGAGTGAACTTCACCCTCATTGAGAGTGAACAACAGAGTTATTACGTACGCAGAATGATTACCTGGACATTTAAGAGTTTTAACTCTTTCCAGAGTCATATATACTCGAGGCTACTACAAAGCAATCTTCATCAATTTATGTAAATTGTTATAATTGTATGAATAATATAATAGTTTTCCACCAATAGTAAGAGTTTTAATTCCTTCCAGGTAATCATTCTACTTACATAATTTAAACATTAATTTAAATAAATCAAATTTAGGCGCTCAACAAAACATTTCGTTTCAACTCTTTTCATAGTCATTATACTCGAGACTACTAAAAGGCAATCTCCATTAATTTATGTAAATTGCTATAATTGTATGAATAATCATAACAAAGTTTTCCACCAATAGTAAGAGTTCTAACTCCTTCCAGGTAATCATTCTACGTACATAATTTAAACTTCAATTAAATAAAAATTAAATTTAAGCGCTCAAGAAAACATTTCGTTTCTGCTTCGATGTTTTCGATGGTTCCCCTTGAGTCATATTATTACTCGAGGCTACTAAAAAGCAATCTTCATCAATGTAAATGGTTATAATTGTGTGAATAATTACATCAATAGTAAGAGTTTTAACTCTTTCCAGGTAATCTTTCTACGTACATATTTTACAATTTAATTTAAACATTCTTCAAATGTAAGCGCTCAAGTAAAAACATTTATTTTCTGCTTCGATGTTTTCCCCGTGAACAAAGTCATATTATTATACTCGAGGCTGCTAAAAAGCAATATTCATCATATTATGTAAATTGTTATAAGTGTTTGAATAATAACATGATTTTCCACCAATAGTATGCAATTTCGTTATGAAATTTGCGTTCATTAATTTACGGAATTGGATTATTATCAAATTTCAAAGGATCCACGGTGTTACGAACAATATTGAGAAATTGTCCCTTTGGTCCCTGGAGCTGTATTAAAATCATTGGCTGCTGCTGACAAATTAGTGTATAGGGAAAGGAATGGTAAACATGCAACATTTTGTGCGCTACAGGTAAAGC